>WYDI02024430.1:36620-63765 GCA_009867235.2 Psittacus erithacus
AGGCTGAAAGTTAGAAACACAGTGCTGCACCAGCCACTAAGGAGAAAAAATGACTGCTACTGCTGAACCCATGACAGAAGTATAACTTCAAAGCATGGGTTTGATTCCTAAACACTGTTGGGAGGCTCGTTTGGAGGGAGGATAATCTAGTGGCTTGTTTGGTTTTGATACAGGCTTGGAGCTCTTCCAGTTGCTCGGTAGCTGGGGTCCATCTGCAACAGCAGCATCTGTGCTGCGCCACTGCTGAGCACACAAACAGCAGAAAGAGGCAAAAAAGATATTTCTAAGGCGACTTAACTCTAGGTTTACTGGAGTAAGTTATCCCTTGGGTACCTCTCACATCCTACAAGTACAAGCATTGGCCCCATGGATTGCCTGGCTGAGCTGGACTGTAATGGTCTGTATGTGCAGTGCTGGCTCAAGCGGAGGTCTGTCACTAGTCATTTTGAGTGACTCTTCTTAGGAGAGGCTGTTCTAGTCCCTGATTAGCATAGGTACTCCTGTGGGCATGGTGAACCCTGTGGCTGGTGTGGCTAAGGCAGGCGAGGACAGTCTGCATCTTCATGTGCCCTTGCAGTGGTATGTGGCTGCTCTCAGAGTACAGCAGGTGGGTGGGTTCTTGAGAGGATTATTAGTTAAATACAGTAAGGCTGCTGGTGATTTCCATCCTGGAGGAGTACCAGGCAAGGTCTGTCACAGGGTGCACTGGGAGGAGAGGCAGGCTGGAACCAGTGGCATGACCCTGGAGCTCTGCCTGGCTATGTTTTCAGCTGCCAAGAAGAATCCTTTGGCTCCACATGCAATCTCTGCTCCTCCCAGAGCATCCACCCAGCTCCCAGGCAAGCACTTCCCAGGCAACACCTGTGTGTTAATGATTTTAATGAGTTTAATCAGTTCCTTCGGTGTTTCTGTTGCTGTTTTCAGTATCTTTGTTGTTGCTGTCATCATTTTCTGGTGCTTAGTGGGGAATAAGAACCAGTTGTACAGGGTTACTGAGGTTTTTGTAGCTGAATATCCTTTTTGTTTTGTTCTGGAGACTGGCTGGTATTTATGCTGAGATCTCATCAGATACTTTTACTTTAGTTCTTCGCTTTCCTCTGTGGCAGAGTTGGCTTTCACAGATACAGAGCTGACATTTTGCTGAACCACATTTTCCTTTATTCTTTCTGGGTTATTTTAGTTTCTGAAGGCTAATTTTATAGATCTTGTCACTAACGTCTGATAGTGACATCTTGCTCAGCCTGTGAATTCCTGTGTTGTGGCTTAACCCCAGCCAACAGCTCAGCCTTATGCCGCCTCTCACTCACCCGTGCCCAGTGAGAAGGGGAAGAGAATCAGAAAGGTAAAAGTGAGGAAACTCATGGGTTGAAGTCAAGACAGGTTATTAGGTAAATAAAAGCTAACACAGAAGCAAACCAAACCAAGGAATTTATTCCTTGCTTCCCATTGCTGGCAGGTGTTCAGCCATCCCCAAGAAATTTGGGCTCTGTCACACGTAACACACATCGCTGAATTATCAACACTGTTTTCAGCACAGATCCAAAACCTAGCCCCATACTAGCTAGTACAAAGAAAATTACTCTATCCCAGACAAAACCAGCACACCTGTATTCTATTCCTCCTTGATTCTTCCATGTTGCTATTGAAGGTACTAAACAAGGACCCACAGTAGCCTTGTGCTTGTCTCTGCCTGTGCCACTTTGTGTGTATCTTGGAAGCAGCACTACGGCTGTAACTTGGCTCTTTCTTTGTTGTCCCCCAGGTGCATCCATTGTGGAGTTGTCTTCATGACCCTCTCCATGCTCAAAGTGCACATCCATGAGAAACACTGCGAAGTCTTCCACAAGTGTTCTTTCTGCCCGATGGCCTTCAAGTCGGCTGACAGCACCACGACTCACATGACCAGACAGCACCCAGCAGAGCCTCACAAGACTACTCAGTAAATATTTCAGACCTATCATTTCCTCTTCTCCCTTGCTGGGCAGGTCCAGGATTCCTCCTTTATCTCCCATTTTTTTTTCCTATTTCTGGTTTCTGTCCTCATATGAGAAAAATTGCTGCTTTGTCTGCTGGTGCGGGTCTGTTCCTAACCATAGTGTGCTCTTCTTTGTACAAATGTGGTCCACTGGGTAGGAGAAGAGGAATTTGGGCAAGAAAGAGCTGAATATCATAGAATTATAGAATCATAGAATGTTTGTGTTGGAAAAGACCTTAAGATCACCCAGTTCCAACCCCCCTGCCACATGCAGAGACACCTTCCACTAGGCCATGTCACCCAAGGCTCTGTCCAACCAGATTTGGAACACTGCCAGGCATGGGGCATTTACCACTTTTCTGGAGAGCCTGTGCCAGTGCCTCACCATTCTCACAGGGAAGAACTTCTTCCTGAACTTCTAACCTGAACTTCCCCTGTTTCAGTTTGAATCCATCACCCTTTGTCCTATAGCTACAGTCCCTGATGAAGAGTCCCTCTCCAGCAATCTTGTAGCCCCCTTCAGACACTGGAAGGTGCTGAACACAGCTTCTCTTCTCCAGGCTGAACAGTCCCAATGTTCTCAGTCTGTCTCCATATGAGAGGTGCTCCAGCCCCTGGTCATCCTTGTGGCCTCCTTTGGACTTGCTCAAACAGCTCCATGTCCTTCTTGTATTGGGGATACCAGAGCTGCACTCAGTGCTGCAAGTGGGGTCTCACGAGAGCGGAGTAGAGGGGCAGGATCACCTCCTTTGACCTGCTTGGGACACAGTTGATTTCAGGGCTCAAGTACACACTGAAGCCAGCTCACGTTCAGTTTCTCATCAACTAACACCCCCAAGTCTTTCTCTTCAGGGCTGCTCTGAATTACTTCTCTGACCAACCTGTAGCTTTGCCTGGGATTGCCCCATTGCACTTGGCTTGGTTGAACTTCATGAAGTTGGCATTGGCCACCTCTTCAGTGTGTCCAGGTTTCTCTGGATCCCGTCCCTTCCCTCCAGTGTATCCACTGAACTACATGGCTTGGTGTCATCACAGACTTGCTGACTGTGCATCAATCCCACTGTCCATGTCGCCAGCAGAGATGTTGAACAGGGTCGGTCCCAACACTGACCCTGCAGGACACCACTTGTTACCTATCTCCAGCTGGACATTGAGCTGTTAACTGTGACTCTGTGTGGCCATTCAGCCAGTTCCTTATGTACGGGGTGGTCTGTCCATCAGATTTATGTCTCTCCAGTTTAGAGACAAAGGTTATCTGTAAAAGGAGCTTAACTGTCGCCTCATTGTCCAGCAGGACCCACAGGGGCATTTCTTGGTAGAGGGCTCCAGAGTAACTGCTGCATCTGGCACTCGAAAGAAAGAGGAGAGTTATGCCATGCATCATTGGCCCAAAAATCACTTGAGAGAAACCTCCTGTTTTTCCACTCTGTAGCTCTCCCCTCCAAGGCTTGAGCTAGTGCCAAGATCGTATGCTTTAAGGGAGGAACTATGGAAAAGTGGGATTGAAAGTAATGTGTAGCTATCTGGTATGCTTTGAGTTTGCTCCCATCTGTCTGCACTTACATACACACACAGAGTTATGCATATGCATAGATGTAAACCTATTTTTAGAAAGCTGTGGTATGTGCCTGAGGCATTTTGTTGTTCTTCCTAGTTGAGTTAATGGTTCGATTGTCCACATGGGTGTGTGTTGACAGTCCATTGAGAGCACAGCCCTTCTCAGAAACCCATCCCTTTCTGAAGTTGCTGAGATAACTTTCTGCACTGTCTTCTTAAAATAACTAACAAAGGGAGACTGAGTTTGCATTTTAATTGTTCTAGGGTGATCTACAAATGCTCTTGTGAGACGGTTTTTAACAAGAAGAAGCTGCTACAAGAGCACTTCCAGCAGAACACCAACAAGTTGTTAGTGGGAGTGTTCAAGTGCCCGCAGTGTCAGCTGGTGTATATGCAGAAACAGCAGTTAATGCAGCATGTTAAGGTAGGTAATGCCCACCATTTACTGATAGCATATCCTCTTATTTGACTTCACAGAGAGTTTGTATCAACTGCATGAGGAAATAGGTTGAGGAAGTGGAAGGTTCTTGAGGAATATATTAGTTGAAAAATAGACTACAATGATTTACAGTATCAGGAAACATCAGTGGAGCATTTTGTGTTAGTTGGTAATAATGCAGGCAGTTACTTTCATCTATATGTAATTTAACCTAATGATAAAGGCTCATTTTCTATGAATACATTAATTTGATTTTTAACTGTTCTGTATTATACACAAGGAAGTGATTAAGCCGGAGCGGGAGCTTTATCATTGGTTGGGAGACAGGGAGAAGTATTGTCTGCCCACAGTGTTACTCAGTTTATAGAACGAGAGCTGAATCTCCCTCTTCTGGGTGCTCACTAGAGAGTTTTGACCCCTTGCAGCTGCCTCAGGGAGGCTGCATGGCATTTAACATCCCGCTTCTCTGGCTGCTCCACTCACCTGAGAACTGCACCAGATTGCAAAAGGGGAGTGTGACAGAGGCAGAAATGATTGCCCTGGAGGTGTACCAGGCTTTGAGAGGTGGGATCCCCACTTTATCCAGGTTGGCACCAGTCAGGCTGCTCCAAGAAAATGGTCTGAAATGGATAGTTGTGTGCAGCCCCAAAACCCGGGTGGAAATGGTGGTCTGGAGAGTGCTTTGGATGTGCTTTCCCTCGGTGATGGCTCATATTGCAGTAAGCACAGCAGTTGCCTCACTGTCATTCATTGCTCTTTTACACATACGGAAAATCAGTTATCCATTCAATGGTGTTTCTAGCAGGATGCATGTGAGGACTTGCAGATCTGCTTATCCCATGAATGTGCTATGCCACATTTTTCTGTTGTCTTGGTGAATGTGTTTTGATGTACAGTGTCTAACAATGCTGTTGTGGAAATCCTCTCAGAAGATTTCTTGGTGCCATTCTGAAGCAAGAGCTCACAAAGTCTTACTGCCCTTTGATTAGAAAAAAAAAAGTGACATGCTTATTTTAATCAGTAACTTGACTTTGTTTATACTTGCACTTGGAAAGCCAGAAGATTTATTAGTTTGCTGCTGAAAGCAAAAACCATTCAAAACTACTTCTTTACTCTCTCCTCCATGCCTTTAACTTGCAAATCTGGAACTGCTTTGCATGCAGTAATGAATTAAATTTTGAAGCCCTCCTATGAAATCGATGATACCTAATCTTCTTGTATTATAGCTAGGAAAATAGAGTTGAGATTAAGGCTGAGACCTTCAAAGAAGCATTCAGCCCCAATGCTAAAATGCAGGTACACAACTTGCTGTGGCTCATTTCCAAATCCCACCCGCAGGAACCTGTCTGCAGCAGTTTGTGCACCAGCACCCTGACATCTTCATACAAAACTTCTGTCTTTTAACTGAGAGGCTGTATTTGGCCATTAACATGTCTTTTAGGTGGTAATTACAGACAGCTTTTTGGCTGTGTCAGGACAGTAATTGCACTAACCCATCTCTCCTATCCATCTCCTCTCCTACTGGATCCTGCTGCTTTATGCAAAAGAGAGTTTATAGTCTCATGTGTGCCTAGATGCAAAGTAAAGAAGCCATGTGCCTCCTCATCCTTCCTGGCTTTCCACTGTTTACACATAAGAGTAGGAGTTAGAAGGTCTGGTTCCTGTTACTGATACTGCAGAGAAGACAGTTCATTTTTCTGTGCTCCTTTCCACCACCTCCCTGTGGTGTAATAACAAGAGAAATGGAGTAATGGGCACTAATGTACTCTGCTCTGAAATCACTCTTGAGATTTCCAGATGGGGAGAAAGGTGAACTGTTCCTGCTACCCTGGCAGTGCTGTGGAGCTGCTGTTGTTGCCCTGCTATTGCATGACAGAGCTTCTGTGAATATCAGCTGGATCAGGTGCAAAGCACACAGGCTTCTCAGATGAGACACTGTGTTTTGACATTTGTTTGGTGTCTAACCCCCAGAAAGACTTCCAAAGGCCTGAGGCCTTCCTGTGTTGAAACTTTACCCATTACTAATTACAGTGCACAATTAAACCTCTAAATTATCCTTTTGTGTGAACTGTTCTTGTTCCTAGGGGAGTGGCTTGAGGTTTCTTTGGTATGTTGCTATTTTACTTGCTTTTGCTTTCCCACAGCTCTTTGCTTCTGGATTATTTTCCTTATGTTCAATTTTCTTTGTTGAAATAACTTCTAGGGGGATCTTGGCCTGTTGAACAGCCAAAGAGCCTGGAGACATGTACCTTGTAAGGCTGGTTTCTGGCTTTATGCTTGCTTGTATTTGTCAGGAACCAAGATTTGAACCATGAAAATGTAAATAGCAATAGATGGTGTGGAATTGAAGAAGATGGGTTTAGAGAAACTGAGAGATTGTCTCTTCCTGTCCCTTGAGCAAAGATGAAGCAGCTTTGGAGCCCCAAGATAACAGCAGATGTTTCATTCAGAGCTTACCAAAGCTCTGTGGGTTTAGAGCTTAGGCTCTTGCAATAATGACAATTAACATTTCTCTTCCATTACATCTTCCCTGTTTAACCAGAGTTCCTAGAGCTCATCCAAAATATTAAACAGGCAGCACCAAGGAGTTGCTGTTGTCGTGCAGGGAACATAAATAGAAGCTTCATGTTTCTTTAGAAAATCTCTTTCTGAGGAAAGCACTGTAGCCAGCTTCAAGGGGAAATGGGAAGATGTGTGGGAGCAAGACATCAGGATATTGTTTTGGGGGACGGGTGGGGTTAAATTATTAATTTAAATAGTAAATGTTATTTATTTATAAATAAAGATGTATAGTGTGAATTGCATATAAACGTTACACATGATTCCATTATTATTGTCATCTAGGGTGTTCATGGAGTCCCCCAAAATCCTGAGGAGCTCTCAAACTTCCGACAGAAATCTGAGAAGGCATCAAGGAACCAGGTTCATGCCCCACCAAAGGAGCTGTCAGTGGCCAACAGGACTTCCCACTCCCCTCTGATGAGGAGGGACATGAGGGTGGAAGGATACAATCCCAAATCCAAGTCCAGGCTGAGAAGAAGTGGTTGGACTTGCAAGGAATGTTCACAGTGGATCCCCGATCGGGAAACCTATGTGTCCCACATGAAGAGAAGTCATGGAAGGGTAAGGACTCAGATGAAACACTTCAACTAGGGAACAAGGTATTTTGAGCAAAGGAGTCTGATAATTGTTAGTATTTGGGGCAGAAAGAAACTGTGAGTCTGTTTGCAGCTCACTGAGGAGTAAGCTCAGGGTCAGAACAAAGGAAAATTATGTAGCCTGTTGTAAGTACATTTTCTGTCCTTGATGGCATGCTCTACAACCTGCATACCTCATCCTCTTTGCTGCTCCCCTCCCACTGCATTTCATGCCAGGCTTCCTCTTCGTCTCATCTGAGTAAGTGGATAGAATGTCGTATCTTCTCCATCTTCTTCATCCTTCCTTCATCGTATCTGCTGGTTCAGCAGTCTGATCTAAACTGTCTACACTCAAAGTTACAGAAGGACTCCCCACATGTTGTATTGTTTGGTAGACATCGCTACACCTAACTGGGGAAGAGTTACAGACTCATACAGTGTGCAGAGCGCTATGGTTGCAAGAACAGTAAATCTCAATTTGTTGGTTTCATCCAGCTCAGGCCTTGTGTTACCTTGACCTACATCTGTCAAGCTAATCTTCCTGGCAGAACATAGGCCAAGATGTTGTGTGCAGCCAGATTTCTTAGTACTTTGGCATCAGGACTTCTTGTTTTGTGCACTGACTCACCCTTCTTGAGGCTGTCAAAATCTGGATCATGGACTTTGATTCCTTTTAGCTTGACTTGGGGAGTGATGGATTGTTCCACTTGATAAGTATCAAGACCATGGGGACAGGGTGAGAATGCTGGATTTTCCTATTTAAATTCACTAGAAGTAGGAAATTTGCCAAATACGGAAGTTGAATACATACATGTATTTATTAAGTTTAAGAAGATATTAAATGGAATGCATGCAGATTATATGAAGGACTGGAGGGAAAGGAGGAGGCTAGTTATGGGACAAAGTTGTGTAGGGGGATGTGGGTAGCATGCATGGTTAACAAGTGGGACTATGTGATGTTCTTTAACATCTTGCCCTTCTATTGTACTGAATTATGAGGAGAGAGAAGGGTAAGTGAACTTGTACTTCACACTGGGATCCTGCCTTCTTCTGGGACAGAATGGTGTTTCCACTGAATTAATTCTGCAGAGGGTCCTGCATGTGAATTGAGGCCCAGGAGAAGCAGCTAATGCAATTCATATTAAAAATAATAAATAAAAACCAAGCATGCGCTTTAACTAGTCCTGTTTTTTGTAAGATCAGTGCTTGCATTATCCAATGATTGGGCTGAGCATAAGTGGGACCCCAAAATCTCAGTGGTGTTTATCAGGGAAAGAGGGATTTTTTGCACCCAACAGGTAACATCAAGCTGAAGATCATGGGAATGTTAGAATCCAGCCAGTGCCTTCCTCTCCCTGTTACTAAAAGATATTTCTGTTCTTCTGCTAGTCTGTGAAGAGATATCCCTGTCGACAGTGCGAACGCTCATTTAACGCCTCCAACAGTCTGCGCAGACACATCCGCAATAATCACGACACAGCAAAGAAAGTTTATACTTGCTGGTATGTATTGAACACCCTTTTTGATGTTTGTTTTCAACACCAGGCTAAGCCTTCAAGTTTGGAAGCCCTTTGTAATAGATTATGTCTGCTCCTCCGTGCTCCAGGCTGTAAGTTACTGAGAGAGAGTGAGAAGAAGAGTATGTTAAACATGAGAGACTTGGCAAAAATAAGTCCTTGCTTTTGACTGCACAGTGCCCTTTGGAAACTTAGGGTAAGGTTTGATTTGAGGTCTGCAAGTGCGAAATTCAGATTATATTGGACACCCTTTTGGAACAGCCAATATAATATTGGGCCACTTTTTTGCTACTTTGTGGTTGATGTGGTCGTTCATCACTCTTGTGCCTTTCTCATGAAAAAGTGGTACGAAAGGTATGTAAAGTCTTAATGAACATGGGCATGGGTGCTAGATCTTGCCACCACTGTATACAGGCAGAACTGACTGCACAAGCTGCAGGGCAGTGGAGAATTAAGCCTGCTGGATTTGCTCGGGAAGACTCACCTCAAAGTTGGACAATGGATTTGGAGATGTGAGACGAGCTATGTGAATCAGCAGCGAATGAAAGTCATTGCTGGGGAACATTTTTTAGTTGTGGATACGGTTTCAGTTCAGGACAAAGCCCAGTGCTTACAAAACTGCCTCTAAAACAGCTGTATTCTCATCTGCTGTTGCAGAATAAGTTGTATCTGAGCGACTGTGCAGACTTGCTTCCTGTCTCATTCTGAGACATCCTTCTGAAAAAAGAATTAAAACCCCACATTTGTGTTGAAGGGAAGTTTGCAGTAATGGAGGTTGGGGGATTTTCTTTATGTAACTACGATTTTGGCGTAACACAAGTGTTTCTGAAGAGTGTCCTGTCACTTTACTGCACTTAAGTTATTAAAAGCGTGTCCTGAAGAGTACGTCCTCATGTGTTTTATTTCTTTGGACCACCTAGTGAGCCACAGTAGCTTTCAGTAAATGGATAAAGTATTGGCATCACCACAGGGGCCTGATAAGAATATATTCCTGATGCATTTTTCAGACAGGACTTCTAAACTTCCCATTTCTTGTAACTGTGCTTTGACTTGGAACCTCTGGAGAAGGTGAAATGTTGGCTCTCAGTATGTTTGATTACATGGCTGATGATCTTTGGAGTTACATGCACCTGATTTGCATCTGTGTATTCTCTCTGGATCAGTTGTTTTCAAAGTGCAGTGTATCAGAACCAAAATGAACTTGAGGCCTAGCTGGGAAGAAGGATTTATTTAATAGCCTTGGACATGCCCGCCTGCTGTCTGCATTAGCTTGTACAGGCCCTGGCGTCCAGCTCCTTCTCAGAATCTGTTGATGAAGTCTTAACTGGAGAGTGGTTGTGCTCTTTAGTCATTGTAGCAGGAGACTTAGTGAATTCACAGCACTCTTCAAATAAAACCTTTTCCGTGAAATACTTGTCCCAGCATCTCCAACAGCTGATCTTTGTCTCAATCTGAGGTGTTCTGTTCAGTCTCGCCTTTGTTCCCTCTTAGTTTGTCCAAAGTGCTGTTCGAAAAATATCTTCTGTGACTGTTGATTGCAAATCCTCCCATTTCTTTGAATTCCTCCTCAGCTCCCTTGTGCTCTCTGTAAGGCATCACATCTTGCTGCTCCTTTTCTTTTGCCTTGGTTGCTGATGTCTGTTTTCCTTTTTCCCACCAGGCAGTTTGTATCAGTCTCACCTGTTACTCCCTTCAGGACTTTTGAGGCTTTGACTTTTTGTCACCCTTTTCTCCTCTCCTAGATTTCCATGAGTAAATGAGTAAAATTTGTCATTGATCCAGCAACTGAGTATTTTGGTGACTTCAGCGTGCTGTCTGGTAGGTCACCTCCCTCTGGCTTCTAAAATTTCAAGCTGTGATTTCCCCTTCTCACCCTGCCCTGCTTAGGGCTCTGCCTTCTGTTAAATTTGTAGGGAGAAACCAGTGATGGAGGACTTACTTGAACACTCTCCTGCTAAGCTTGTCACTGGAGTAATTCAGGTTATGAAAGTATTTTTCCTTGCTCACATAAAAAGAATTCTAAATTAGGACAAATTGCAAAATATTCTTATGTGTTATGTATTTTCTTTCATAATTCACTTGGTTATTGTTACGAGAACTTGCTCTCATTTTCCAAGGCTTAAGTACAGACTGTCTGGAACACTTGATTTTCAACATGTTTATTTTTGATAAATATCACTTAATAACCTCTCATCTTCCCTCCATGAGGAAGAAAAAATCCATCATTATTAAATATTAATTTATCATCTAAGCAGTTCTTGTTAAAAACCCGAAGTATTCAGGGAGCACGTCTGCTTTTTCACATCATTACTGACTGTCATTTAATTACTGGAAGCTCAGGATGAATCTTCTTCTCTCCTTTTAAAATATATCTTTGTTGCCCAGACACGCTTCATCTCCTTGCTGATGCTTTTCATCCTTTGCTGCCTGCATTTCAACTGCAATTTGTATATTTCAGAGAAGTCCAGTGTAACTTGCCTTGTTGCTCTGGTCGATGTGTAGCTGATGAACCTTCCCTGTGTCACACTGCAGGCAGCAGAGGAGTACAGTTAGTCTTGGGTTTCACAATTGCTAACAGAGACCTCTGTGTACTTCACCATGCTGCAGGGGGTGGGTTACTGTGTCTGCAAGACGTGGGACTTATTTCCAGTAGACCTTGGTCATACGGGAGTCAAGGTGGCACATCCACTTCACATCTCCTTTTGAAATGAAGTTCTTGAAATGGCAGCTCTTAAGTCTTACCAAGTTTTATCATGAATGCATGATGCATTCCTGAGTGCTTCTGCCTAGCTTATTATTAAAGTTGGAAGTTCAGCAGTTATGTGAGAATTTTCAGTGTGCCATGATACAGATGGTCTTGTGGATGGGACACTGCTGTGGTGCTCAGGAACACTGGCTGCAGAACCTGGTTCTGCTGTCAGCCTCCTTGGTGCTACACAAGTCATGAGGTCCCTCTGTGCCTACATCTCTCATTTCAGAGTCTTTTCACCTCCTGCATTTTCCATCTTGATTATTTATCTTCTGTAGCATGTATCACAGTGAGCCTGATCTCCACTAGTCGCTGTATTTAGTACTGGGCTGTACATAACATGTGCCCTACTTTCATTCCCATTCATGCTTACTGTGGTTAAATCCTAAACTGTTCTAGATTTCTCTCAGGGGTAATGTTTTATTATTAAACCAGCGATTTGCTGCATATTTGAGTAATCTAATAATATATTACTGTCCAGCATCTCCACTCCAGTGACACCTATTGGTTTGGCACACATAAGAAAGAGCTGTTTGAATGGAAACAAAGAGCTGGGCATTTCCTCTAATAAATTTTCTTCCTTTTTGTATTTCCAAGGTACTGCACAGATGAAAATCAGACATTTCCTCAGCCGTTCATGCTGGAGAATCACATCAGCCTCATGCATGGCATCAAAAACCCAGACTTATCCCAGATGGCCAAAGCAAAAGCTCCAGAGAGAGACACAGCAGAAGTAACTGATACATTTTCATTGAAAAATAAATGTACCTGGCGAGTAGCTGTTCCCTTGGGGTGTTGTATCAAGCCCTCTCATCCACATGGCAGATTTTCTTGTCCTCCTCTCAACTCCATCCAGTTTGCTTCTCTCTGGCAGTGTCAGGATCAGCTGCACTTCAGCTGAAAACGCACAACATATCTTGCATTTTTCAAGATATTCCTGAACATGTGGCCGTGTGTTTTACTGGCCTTTTTGCAGTCTGCTTTGTAACCAAGTCTAATTCAGATTGTTATTACCCTTGTTTGCCCCTGTCACTCTAGTCATGAGTCTGCTACATTTTTCCTCTTGCTCCCTTGTTTTTTTCTGCTAGCTACAAAAGGGTTTTTTTGTCTTTTAAAATACTTACTACTTAGATGCACTCCCTATGTGAACTGCTTTCCTCCTGAGTAGAACTGTGTGATTTGTTTTCAGCAAGTGTAACTGGTCAACTGATTTGATTTTGGGTTGATTTGGAGTGGAGGGTTAGCTGATTGGGCTTCTTTGCTCCATTTACTTTAAAAATAGATGTACCTTTTTCATATCACTGTAATTTATCATTCACCTGATTCCTTGAGGGATGACAGCCAAGACTGACTCCCCTCTGTATTTATGCTGTGAGGAAACCCGGGGTAACCCAAGAATTCACTTCTGTGAGCTGGTGGCTTGGTCCCCAAGCAGAGTCACGTGGCTAACCAGGGACAGCCAGAGGCTTCCCATGGCTCCAGCAGGTCTGCAAATACAAGCTGTATTATAAACAAAGGCTGCGCTGTGCTGCTGGATAAGGAGATAAGAAAATCATGTGAAGGGGCATATGCAAGTGTGCCATCCTCATGTGAAGAGAAGCACACTGTGGGATGAGGGGATGAGTTAATTAGAAATGGCATGAAGAAAAAGCCTGAGTGGAGGGGAGAATGCTCAGAGTTAAATCTGAGAAGCATTGTCTGGATCAATGACCATCCCCATGTCCCTTAGCTGTCCCTGCTTGGTGAGCTCCTTCCCACACCAAGTTCACATTCTCTTTCCCCATCATGTTCCTGCTCAGGCACCCCTTACCAGGTCTCCTGTTGCAGGACAGCAGTTGAGCTCATGATGTTGGGGTGAGGGAGATAATGATGTTGGGGTGAGGGGTTTGGGTGCTGGGAGGAAAGGCCATGTGACATGAGTCCTGTGGCCCAGTTTTGTCTAGTTTGTTTCAAAATACTGATGTGGATTCACCCACAGGTGTCTTCAGATACACGTGTGGAATTGGGCACTTGCTCTTCCTGGGGCTCAAGCAAGGAAGTAACTTTTTAATCTCTTATTTTTTTAAGGCAAAATCTCCAAAGAGGATGGCAATGGATGAGCTGGGTCAGGCAGAGACCGCTGCGGGTTCAGGCGCGCCGCCAGCCAAAAAACTGAGAGCGCACTGGAAGTGCGCCAAGTGCGGATTCACGACAAACGTCAGCACTGAGTTTCAGGAACACATACCTCGGCACAAGACAGACAGCTCCACCTACCAGTGCTTGTTCTGTGGCTTGTGCTACACCTCTCACATCTCTCTGAACAGACACCTCTTCATTGTTCATAAAGTAAAAGATGAGGAGGAGGAGGAAGAGGGGGAAGAAGAAGAGGAGGAGGAGGAAGATGCAAGGCAGGAGGTAGAAAGGGAGATAGGTGAGAATGGACATGAGGGCTATAATGGTGAGATGAACACTACAACAGAAGAAGAAAACCTGAAATGTAAAGAGTGCAAAAGTGACTCATCTCTTTGTGAACACAGTCAGACGTGTGGCGTGGAGGGTCCTAATAGCACCTCACAGAACAATCACTCGAAGTCTCTTAAGACTTAAAAACAAAAAAACCCCTTTTGGTTGGTCGGGTTTTTTTTGTTGGGGGGTTTTTACTCAAAATACAGGGCGGGGATGGGGCGAATCTTTGAAATACTCTGTTGATTTCTTGGGATGGATATGGCTTTCCGTTAACCCCTATTTGTAAGGGAAATTTAAAAAAGAAAAAACCCAACCCTGCTATTGCCTCGTAAGTACTAACTCTCTGCCAGGCCAGAGAGGTGAAAAGGGAAAGCAGGGCAAGAATCCTTGCTGGAGTTTGTCCAACTCCTGAGGATCAAGGAGCACTTTCTGCAGCTGCAGTTTCCTTAAGATGAGCTCTCCTCCAAGTGTGCACTGCCTCAGCGTCTGCCCGGAGCCCGAGCCTTGCCTTCCCTATCACTTTCTTTTTCCTATTTATGGCTTATTTTTTCTCTTCCCATCCTGCCTTTGTTTTACTCATTTTAACTTGTAATGGCGTCTCAGCAAAACACGCTTCTCAGGACCATTCTGGCTGATCCGGGATCTTCTGTGTTACACGGGATGGGTTCAAGCTCTATGTTGTGCTAGTTTTTCTTTTATTCCCAGAATAATAACCTGATTTTCCAAAATGCAGTTTAATGAAATGTCTCAGACGTGAATCATCCTGAAAGAGAATTCTGTAGCCCACATCCTCTCGGGTGAGCACAGCTCAAAGCCACGTGTCGTGTTAAGGAGGGCCTGGTCCCCTTGGGGTTGTGTTGGCCACATGTCAGTGGAGTTGTGCTGCTGGAAGTTGTCCTCTTGGTGGGAGCAGCAAGGCCTGGTGCCTGGCAGCTTGTCCCAGAGGGGAGCTTGGGCAGAGCAGAGTGGCAGGTTGGCACCATCCCAGAAGGGGAAAACACATCCCCGCCCCCGTCCCGTCCCTGTCCGTGGCATCAGTTGAAGCAAAACCACCCCAGCACTGCTGACAGCGTTGCCTGGTGCCAGTGCTCCCTGCAGCTTGGGCTGAGCTGTGGCAGCAGACAGGGTGTCACAGCCCACAGGGGGGCTGCCAGTGCTCCATCCATAGCTCTTCTCCTGCCACAGCTCAGCATTACTGCCGCTTAGTCATATTGACTCTCCCTCCTCAGCTGTTCCCCCATCACACGTGCTTTGTGCAGTAGAACTATCTCCTATGCCATTATTTTTTTCATTACATTGAGCCAGAACCCCGCTCATTATTGTTTACTATGACGATGTTTAAATAATTTAAGAACTATTTATCTTACTGCATTCGGATCGCTCACCCGCTCGTCTCAACGTGTTTTGATACAAACAGTTTGGACTCTTTGTATTTTTTGATACGGTGTACGTTAGCCTAGGGGATGTTTTACCAGGTAGCCTACGTAGAACTAAGGATAGCAGGGGGCACCCCCAAGCCACCACATATCTATTTAACCCGCAGCGGCGCGTCCGTGCCTTGCTATGATGTTTACTTCGAAATACCGCAAATAAAAGCATCCAAGGCTCCCTGCCTGGCGTCGTTCTTCCCCATCCGGGGCGGGCCCGGAAGCGGCGGCGAGGCGGGCGGAAGAGAGCGCGGAAGCGGGGCCAGGCGGGCTGGTGCCGTCGTGCTCCGTGCGGGTGATGCTGTCGCTGGACTTTCTGGACGATGTCCGGCGCATGAACAAGCGGCAGGTCCGATCCGGGGAGGGGCGGGGCGCCGGGCGGGGCGGGGGGTGGATTGGGTCTGCCCTGCCCGGGCGCGGGGCCTGACCGAACCCCCGATCTCCAGCTGTACTACCAGGTGCTGAACTTCGGCATGATCGTGTCGTCCGCCCTCATGATATGGAAGGGGCTGATGGTCGTGACGGGCAGCGAGAGCCCCATCGTAGTGGTGCTGAGGTAAACGGGTGGGTTTCGGTGGTATCGCTCCGGAGAGGGAGGTGAGGGCCGGAAAGCCGCAGGCCGGCGGCGCTGAGCCCGACCGAGGGGGTTTTCCTGAGGGATGGGGCAGCGGGAGGCTCCCGTCCCGCCCCTGGCTCACAGCGAACTCGCGCTGCCGTGTAGCGCAGAGCAACAGGCGAGGGAAGAGGAAGCAGGTAAGCATGGCCGGCAGCCTGCAGGGCGACCAGCATCTTTTCCTTCTGCTTCTGTCAGCTGCTGAGTTGTACCCTAGAGGGGTGGTCCTGAGTATGAGTGAAGGGGAGGAAGGACTTCAAAGAAATACGGCAAGAGCAAAACTTTGGATCGTATCAAACCTGCTGGAGAGATGCTCGGTAGTGGAGGTGAAAGAGCCATGAAGAAGAAAGGCCTTGAAGCAGAGAAGCTTGGGGTGGGGACGGTGGGGTGGGGTGGGATTATTCCCTGTATAAATACATTGTTTGTGGCAGACCCCATCCTCTCATCAAGGGTAACTGCACTTCCTGTAGCAGAAGTTGTGGTAGCAGAACACCGCAGTGCAGTGGTACCTCCATGGTGCTGGCCGGTCTTGCTGCATGGATAGGTGAAGTATCAAATGAGTCTTGGTGAGTGAAAAGGGAGTTGATTTGAGACACCAGGGAATAAAGTTTTACAATTAAAAAGGTTTGCTGTTTTCCTGAAATGCCTGGGGAGTGTTATTACATGTTGCATTTCATCCTTAAAAATACTCACTAACTCGTCTTTCGCAGTGGTTTGGTTTTCCCTTGGCCTTCTAGTAAGCTATAGCATGGCCAGAGAAAGAGGAGCCTTAGCTGTACCCTTTTACATAAGGGTTATTGCTCCGTGACTGTATATGTTTTAGGTATTGCACGTTGCCCTCACAGAAGTGCGGTGCAGTCAGTACCACCAGTGTTACTCCCACCCTCCTACTGCCTGGGACAGATTCCTTGGGCAGCTGTCGGCTGCTGGTGTGGATATTGCACAGGGCCTGTTCTGTGGCTACGTTGCCCTCTCTGTGTGTTTCTATGTTGGTGTTGATCACCCATGCCATTTAATAAAACTTCCCTTCCAAAGGGTCTGTAAGTACAGGGGAGATATTTCATGCTGTTCCTCCAGTGAGTAAGACAGGGGCTGTTAGGTCATGTCGCTTCTTCAGCGATGTGATCTTCTGTTCTGAGTAGCAGCTTCTGTGCTGTCTCAAGATAAACCACGAATATACATGGTACTTAAAGCTCATTGTTTTGTTTTGGACTGCATTCTTTATTTGGAATGAAGAAGGTTAAGTATTTTGTAACAATTGCTATTTAGGAGACAGGACTAAAATAAATGAATAGCAGTGCCTGAAATGAGATTGGGAAGCAAAGCCATGAATCACAGTGGCAAATTTTTAGTACACCTGTCTGTCTGTTCCAGATGGGGATACAGAGCCTGTGTGTGTTTTCAGGGCTTTGTTAGTGAGGAGGATCTACCTGCCTGCAAAAAATGAAACCAAATGAAATTAAAAGATTGGACTTGATGATGTTAAGGGTCTTTTCCAACCTCGCTGATTCTATGATTCTATAAAAAGAAGCTTCCCACCACTGTGGAAGTTCTACCAGTGAAGAGCTCGGAAGTCAAGAAGCTGCTGTTTGTCATCAGCTTTGCTGTTATGAAGAAAGCAGAAGGGTTTTCCCATTTTGTGTGATATTAACAGCAGCTGCTGGCAGTGTTCTTTTCCCAGCAAATCTAAACTGCTGATAGGATGGCGATTTAAAATGTGATTGTGATAGAGGTTCAACACTGCCTGGTCTCCAGGGTGGTTTTCTCAGGAACTCTTTGTGGAGGTTCTTGTGTGATTTTTCTTGAAGGACTGTAATCTCCAAAACCTGATTCTGAGTATTAAATATTGTTCAATTGCTCCTTTTCTCTTTTTCAGTGGCAGTATGGAGCCTGCGTTTCACAGAGGAGATCTCCTGTTCCTCACAAATCGAATTGAAGATCCAATCAGAGTGGGAGAAATCGTGGTCTTTAGGATAGAAGGAAGGGAAATTCCAATAGTCCATCGTGTCCTGAAAATTCATGAGAAGTATGTTAAGAATTTGGGGGGTTGTACTGCAGGATGTTAAGCTAAACTATGTTTTTCCTCATCTCCTTGGTTAAATGAATGGGTATAATGTCAGTAACTGATATCCAGGTGCTGTAGGAAGCAGCACAGAAGTTTCAGGCAGACAAAATCTGCCCTCCTTGGTTTACTTGTAAAGATAATCCAGCAGAATGCACAAGATGGGGAGTCTGTGTGAGTAACCTGGACTCCCCATGTCACTTAATGTCTCCTGTGCCATCATTTCCATCCCAAGGTACTACGTATTGTCACCTGTAGGCACAGCTGCACTTATGTATGTGAAGTTGTTCTTGTTTGTGGAGGTAGAACTGATGGAAGAAGGGTATTTTGTGTGTAGTGTGCATTATTTTAAAATTTATCTTTGTGGAAGAAAGCAGAACCCTCCCTGGCTTCTGCTGTCATGCAGTGGGAGGATGTTTCTTCTCTGTAGGAAGTCTGGCGGTATTATGCTCGCAGTCTGTATGCACTGGGCTGTCCATGTCCTGTTCATTCTCTGAACATCTGTCAGGTTGCATGTCTGAAGGAATGAAGCACAGTCACTCTCGTTTGATTGGTGAACAGGGCTTAATTTTCCAAGCAAGGCTTCCTCAGCAGCCACAAGCCTTTCTGGTTTGCTGGATACTATGACTGCTCCAGGCCAGTCTGGGGGGAAAATGAGCCTTCCCCATGACGCACTTGAGTGAAAACTAAATCTTGCACTGAATCCCTGGTTCTTCAAGCCAGCTCCTAGAGGTCAACAGTTGGATGGGGTCCTAGCATCTCTTTCTGCAGAGTAAATGCCTGCTGGAAGATACGTGAACTGGAGCTATACCAGCACTCGGAGATCTGTTCCTAGGTTAAGGGAGTCACTTGAATCGTGTGTAAAGGTGACATTTGATGACTGCTCCAGTCAGGTGAGGTTGAGGGGATAGAGAAAGGTCCCTTCCCCCAAGCATTCATGACAGCCACAGCTGTTGAGACACCCAGATCTTTTGTCTGGCCCAACTACAAGGTCAGCCAGGTTCATGCACACAAATAGTCCAGCTGAAATCCTGGCTATGAGAGGGTGGCACCTCTCCCAGTAGACACAGCAGACGTTGCTGTTCAGATCTATTCTGTACCCAAATCTTTTAACAATGTCAGTTTTCAAGGTACCACTTTGATACCAGTAATTCAAAAATAAGGACAGTATAGTTGGTAAATCTGTAATCAAATGTTGCACGTGCACTTTTTGAGATGTCTTGGGAACTCTTACATCAAATGCTACTTTCCTCCTCCCCCTTTGCATGCTAAAGGCTCAGCTGGGCTCCAGTGCTGCTTGGGCTGATTATTGAGGGGGCAACAAAGTTCAAAGTCTTCTTTCTCCACTCTCAGCCAGTGTCTGGGAAGGAGAAGCAGAAATGTGCATTCTATGTGTCAGTTCCTCTCCAGATACTACGCACCCTGCACTTTTTGCTTGGCTCTATCTCAGCACTATGAAAGTATCCAGTTGTTTTTTTTTATTTTAAGTAACAGGCCCATAGTGCCAGTCTGTGATTCTGTGAAGTGAAACTATTCTCTAATACTTTCATTTAAATTAAACAACCAAATAGAAACCTGAACCTTGTGTTAGGAAAGATAAACTGAAAAATCCCCACTGTGACCTTAAGCCAGTCAGAAGCCAGGAGAGCTGGAGGCAGGGCTTGGGTATCAGTTGCTTTTTTAATTATTTAAAGAATATTTTTCTGGTGCCAGTTTAGAGTTCGGGAGTATTCTCTGAATGGATGGAGTTCCCCATTTCTTCCTATAGTCAAGGACTGAGTATGAAAATGGGGAGAAGTCTCTGCAAAAGCTGACAAGAGTGTGAAGCTGAGGGAAAACAGAAACCCTGTTCTCTGTGATCTGGCAGTTTGGGCTCCAGTTCACCCTGGAGCCCAAACAATCAGTAATTGTTTCAGGGAGAAAATGTTTTTTTCCTTGCTGGTCTTTTTTTCTTTGTTCAGACTGAAATTGAATTCATTCTTTATCACTAAACACAGTCTGTGGTCAAAACTTCCTTGGTGGTTTTGGTGCAGGACAGCCAAAGCAGATTTTATTCACCTTTCAGACAGAGCAACTGTGCTGTGGGCTTCTTGTGCTAGTTCATGATAACTATTGAATCTGCTCAGTAAGATGGTGTGCTCCTACACCATCAGTCTGCAGAGATAAGTGTTATCTCTATATTTGGGTATCTTCTTTTTCCAGACTGTATCTTTAAGTTCTAGAGTTTATTGTCCTCACACAGGGAGACAAATGTGCTTTGAAGAAAGATCTGTTCTTTCCCCGCCTTTTTTCCTTTCAAGCTTCTCCTGTTGAGTAAGTAACACATGCTGCTATTCGGGCATAATGAAAACAGCACAAGCTCTGAAAACCTTCTGTATGCTTTCCTGTGCTGCATTTCATCTGTCATTTCTGTGAGTAAGCTGACAAAATCAAGCATGGAGAATGCTCCTGCTCAGCATCTGCCTCCAGATGCCACAGGGACATGACAGTGGTCACTGAACCCCGAGCAGTGGCACAGGCTGCTGCTTGGAAGTCAGCAGAGCTGGCTGCACAGCAAACTGAATGGAAATAACTGGGAAGGATGCACAATGTGGTGTGTAGAGCTAGAGCATAACAGCAGCTGTTTCCAGGTCAAAGCAAAGGTTCATCTGCTCCAGAGTCCTGGTTTTGGCAAGTTAACTAATTAACCTCAGGATGAATTGAAGACCAGAGAGAGTATTTAGTGATAATTTCCCTGCTTTAGCCTGATTTCAGGCACAAAATCACAGTTCATTATTAATGGCCTCCTTCACTTTTTGACATGGAGTATCTGGTCACTTTTTGAATTGATACAATTTTTTGGCATCCAAAATACCCTTCCAGTGAGGCGTTTGCACTGTTGGTAGTTCTGCGTAGCACTTTCTCTGGCTTGTTTTAACCTGTTATCTCTGAGTTTCATTTGAGCCCTTTCAGTCTGGTATTGGAAGAGGCAGTGAAAAGCTGTTTTTTTGTTATTGTCTGTGTCATTCGTATTGAACTACCATCATATCTCCCATCAGTTCTGTCTTTTCCAGGCTGAAGAGTCCTGGTCTGTTGTTTCTTGTATGGAAGTGGTTCCAGACCTTGTTATCCATTTCTGAGCCTTTGCCAGTTCTTCTCTCCATTTCAAAAAAGGATGTAGGGGGTTCAGAACTGCACAGAGCATTCAAGATGTAGGCATATTGTGAGTTCATGCAGTATCATAATGGTATTGTTTGCTTTGTTTTATCCCCCTTTCCTAATAATTTCTAAGTTTCAGCTTGCTTCTGACCACCACTGTGTAGAACTGTATGCTTTAACCCCAGATCTCATTTTGAGTGGTATTACAGAGCCCAGCACCCAACGTTTGTATATGAAGCAACAGAAGCATCAACATCAGAGAGGTCAAAAGCAAAGAGGCGGTAGCTGCACCTTTGCTGGAAATGTCTCATCCTGCTGGTTGTGTTCTTCAGCTCTGCTAGAAAGCTTGTCTGGGGCCAGAATTCATTCTTTCATTGGCAGTGTTTCTCCAAACTGCTTTCCACTGCATTTGACAGAGTTTCCCTTTTTCATCTTGCTTGACATGTAGGACATGACTGCTTCTAAAACCTTTGTGTTAGTCTCTATGCGCTCACTCTAGAACAGCTTTTAATGAGTTATTCTCTGACTTACGTGGCTGCCTTTACTTTGCTAGGCAAAATGGTGACATCAAATTTCTGACAAAGGGAGACAATAATGCTGTTGATGACAGAGGGCTGTACAAACGAGGGCAGCACTGGTTGGAGAAAAAGGATGTAGTAGGACGAGCAAGAGGGTAAGTGAAGTTGAAAAAGATGCTGCTTTTTACACTGCCCTCCCCCGGTGCCATCTGTTAATCCCCCTCTTCCTCTTGAACTGTCCCTGCTGGGTTTGTGTGAGCTGCCTGAAAGCATTTCTAAAGTTACTGTGGAGAGTTAAAAAACAAAAGTAGTTCAGTTCTTGGCTGGGCTTAAGCGAAGGTATCAAGCCCTGAGCTGCATCCTGAGGTTTTGATCCTGGGTGGACACCGATGCAAAGACCACGCACGTTCAGGCATGATTGGAATTCCCATCAATATCAGTTTGCAAGGCACAGTCTTTGCAGGCAGGTGAGAGCTGAACAGGGCAGAGGCTAAAACATACTCTGGGTCTGATTGTCACTCGGCTCCCACTGCCATGGCTTCCCTACCTGGGAGGAAGAAGTTCCAAGCGTGTTAAGCCTGTTGACAGTAGCCCTCAGCATACTTAAGTGGCTCTTCATTTGTTGAAGTACCAGGGAAGTGCTTCTCCGATATGCAGCCTTGAATAGTATGTGTTTTAATAAAACCTTTATTCTTGTAGATTTGTGCCCTATATTGGAATAGTGACTATCTTAATGAATGATTATCCAAAATTTAAGGTAAGAGCTCTTTCATTTTCTGCCTGCTTCTCCCACCCCAGCTAAAATTACTTCATGAGAACTTTACAAGCACAGGCAGAACCATTTGCCCTGTATGTTTGCTGCTTTTACTGCGTCTTTAGATGTGAGTGTGCGTTCTTGTGTCTCCTTTCTTTTACAGTATGCAGTCCTTTTTTTCCTGGGTCTGTTTGTGCTGGTCCATCGAGAGTAGCCTCTTGAACTGAAGTACGAAGTGAAGGTGCCATGGATTTTTTTTAGAGTGATGAAAGATGAACGTTTGAAGTAGATGGTGGTCTGATGTGCCGGGAGGAAGAAATCCGTCCAAGAATCTCAGAGCTTCTTGGGTTTGTTTTGTTTTTTACTGTGTAAGGGCAAATGTTTGTCACAGTATTTCCAATGGTTTGTCACATTTTAGCATTTTTAGTGAATTTTTATATTAAAAATTTAAGCCAAACTAGTCAGTGTTTGTACTTTGAAGCTGAGCTTCCTCTCAAAGTGCCTACAAGACTGCTTCTAAGTCTGTGCCCTCCACTGGGCAGGCATGACCTCTCCCTATGCTGACTGAACTGTCAAATGCTGGTTGTGGAGGTGGTGTTCTTTCCAATTGAGAACTCGAATAAAGATTTTGCATCTTGCCCAGTATGATCCCTGCCACATTCTTTGTTACTGCTCTGCTGAGTGCAGCCTCCTTGCCCCGGGAGGTACCTGGGCTTTGCTGTTGCAGGCTGACTCCTAGAGCCTTGTGAACTAACTTATCCTGTCTTTACAGAGCAATAGCAGCTCCTCCTCATTACTTTATGGAGAATAAGCGGTCCTGAGCCATAGATCCATTTGATATTTCTACGTTTCTGTAAATCACACTAAAATAATCTGCTTGAAGGCTGCAAGGTGTTTTGGGCAGAAGATGGCAAACGATTACTTCATGCATAAGCTAGCATTGCAGCACTAGGTAACAGAAAAATTGAGATGGGAAGTAGACATAGCTGTTGGCAGGAACAATTTAATAGGATGCAATAATAAAATTTTCTTAGGTTTGGAAAAATGTTTGAGGTTGTTAATGGTCCCTGCAGCTGGTCACCTCCAGAGCTCACCTGACAGGCACAGAAAGGCTGTGCCCCCATTGCCCTGAGGTCTGAAAAAAGTCACTTGTCACCATGTGCAACAGCTTTTTTCTAGGCTTCTTCTTCAGGATAGTGATCCTACTTGTGTAGATGTGGTGTCACAGCAAAACCCAAGGAAGAGAGTCTGCAGTTAGCAGCTTCAGTCTAAACTTGTGCCACTTGCACTGAGTGATTGACCATTATAACTCGTGTCTGTGGTGTTACACTGGCTCATGAAACCATTTTGCTTCTCCTTCGCCAGGGCAGATCTTCACAAGAGCAGGCAGTGGGAGCACAACTTCCCTCCAAGGCTGTCTGGCCCCTCTCCTGCAGTTTACTTTCTGGTTGTCTTGCTAGGACAGCTGCTGTGTGTTACTTCAGGTGCATTTCACTGTATCTTCCATTCCCTCTTGACTGCTCCAAGAATCCACAGCAACAGGGATTATCATGGATGATCACTGCTGCCCTGCACACAGCTAGGGTAAAAGCAGTCAGGAAAGACAAGGACAAAACCCAGCCAGGTGTTTATGGTCTATTTATGTTTCTTGCATGTGTACCTCCTTAGGCTTGTCAGGCCTATCCCTCCTATGGAGGTGAATTGTGCCATTACTTATGTCCGTGGGACCATTTTGCTTGATGTTCAGGAGCTGGGCTGACTTGTAGTATCCCAGGATGAGTCGGTTTAACCAGTTAGTTTGTAACCTTTGTAACCTGAGTAGCATGAAGCAAAAAATCATCTTATGTTTGGGGCACTGCAGAGTGTATATGAATGAACAGGTCCAGTCCCTAACACTGAACTTTGGGTCTGTGACTCTTTGTATAATCATAACTCAGTAATAAAAAATGGTAATAAATTCCTTCTCTCCCAGTGCCAGAGCTCTTGGGAAGAGAATTTGTGTACAGTTTCTCCAAAATGCTTGGGTCACAGATGGAATGTTTTGTCTTTAAAAGCCAAACCTGGGCAGCAGTGAGGGAACACAAAACCACTTTTTGAGAGCTGCTGTCACTGTGGAGCACCTTCCTGAGGACTTAGAGCACCATTTCTGCCTTTGCAGATCACACTGAGGCCAAGTCTCTGTTCCCTACTTTGCCTTTAGTTTAAACTGCTTTTGTGCATAAATTGATTTTTAACAGGGGCTCACATAGAGGACTGAGTTGAGCTAATCAACACCTTCCAGTGAAAATGTGAGTGCTGCTGTTGCTGTTCTCCAGGTATTCTCACTTTCACACCTTTTAGCAAAGATCAGAGCATGCAGAAGCAGTTGTGCTACTGTCAGTGAGTTAATTTAACAAAAAAGGCTAAAATATAACAGATTTATGATTACACAGCAAGGATCAGCTCCATAATCCTCTCTCCAAAGCAGCTGCTGAATCCCCAGTTCTGAGAGGAGAAGAAAAAACTGGTCATTTTGTGATGTTAGGAAATGGTAATGTGTCCGTCCTGTAACCTGTAACCTCATAACCAGGGTTACTCTGTAGTGTCACTGGCTACGGGCAGTGTGGCTGAGTGGAGATGCTCATTGCAACGTGGGTGCACACCTGTGCTTGGGCATTTGAAGGAAGGTACCTTGCCCAGCCCTGCTTTTGCATGGTGCTTTGTGAAGGAACTGAGCAAGAAATGCTTAAAAGCCACTTGCTTAGACTAAAGGATGGGATGAAGCCAGCTACAGCCCCGCTTCAGCCAGTTGCTCTCTTCTGGGTTTGCAGGCGCTTTAAGGACAGAAACAACTGCCCTAAATCAGGGGCTGTGGTGTGAGATTTGAGAATTAATCTGTGGCCCATATTCAGCCTATTTTCAGCTCAGTGTAGCTGAGAACTTGCTTCTGTGTTATCAGCAGTCGTGAACTGAGGTGTTGGCTCTAATTAAAGTGAGGATAAATAAGCAGTTAACCCACTCGAACCCCAAACACCCACCAGCTCCCACATTGCCTCCCACATTGCCTCCCACATCCCAAACCACATCCCTGTAAATGTCTTTCCTGCTACAGTGGGAAGAGAAGGTGCTAGGGATGAGCCTGCACAAGCTGGAACCAAGGACGTGGGGGCAGGATGACAAAGAGTTGCTGCTGGCTCTATCCCCACCAGACTTAATCTGCTTTGCTGAGCAGAAGAGCTACAGAGCACGTGGGATCTGGTTCAGCTGGGGGCTAATGCTGAAGTGTTTGGTGAGCGCTACTGTGCTCCTGCAGAGCCAGGGGGTTTGCTCTTACAAGTTGATGTATCTCTGGATTTTGTTTCAGTTTTATTCTTTTTGGGTTTTCTTGTTAAAGTGAATCTGCCTGGCCTGCTCCAGCAAAGCCTTTGAGACTTAAGGCATTGGATATGAATGGAGATCTTTGTGTCACAACAGGAATGAGATTTGTTTGTAAAGTATGTGTGTGTTGAGAGGGCTGCTTTATAAAGGGGAAAAAAAAAAAAAAAAGATTCTGCCAGGGCCAAGATTGCCACTGTCTTTGTTGTGGTTACAGCTAAACAACAGGTTTTCTGGTTGGCAGTTTCATTGCTTAATTACTGTTGTTACATCTGCAGGTTAGGGCACAGATGCCTGCATGAGCAGGAGCTGTTTCACACAGCAAAGCAATCTGAGTGTTGCTAGAATTTGGTTAGGTGAGTCTTTCATATCAAAGCCAAATGCATGAGGAAGAGCGTGGTGGATGGGAGGTGAGCTGTGAGGAGCAATGTGCTGAAAGTTGAAGCTCCTTGGGACAAAGGCTGTCTTTGTGTATTTATGATGCTTGAACACATGGTTGTCTGTTAAATAGTAATAAGCATTACACTGTTTCATCCAGGCCTGGTACTGCACTTTGCTTACCTGGGTTTCTAGGGCTTGGGTTTGTAAGATGATCAGTTGCATGCTTTCTTCATTAAGACCATATAATCTCATGGTGGTTTTCCTGCCCCTAAAATCTGAACAGGATAAACTTATTTTTTCAAGGAGACTCTGCAAGGTGAGGTCTTGTTCGTGCATGGTTAGAAGATCACTTCCTGCTGGAGAAAGGCAGGAATGCAAATGCAGCTCCTAGACTAAGCTCAGCTCACTGACAGCCAGAGCACATCACTTGTGGTGGCTCCTTTGCTGGAACAGGGGGAATGCAAAACAGAGGTTTATGTATCCCAGGCTGAAGACCCACATGATGTCAGTGACTCAGTGGCTGAATCAGATGAGGAGTGTCCTGGGTCCAGTTCTCAGACTACACGATGCGCCTGGGTGATGCCATAAAGGCACAGCCCTTGCAGTTCCTGTCAGTGTCAGCAGCTTCTGGTGGTAGTTGATGCATAATAGATGACTGATGTGACCATCTCATCAATAGCTGCTGGGAGAATAGCACCTACACTGTGTTTTGAGCCACTTGAATAGCTTCCTGCCTCTTTTACCTTCTCCCCTCCCTTGCAATGCCTCCATCCCTTTGTCATCTGCACCCAGGTGTTGCTGCTTGCTCACGCATTAGGAATCTGCAGGTTTCTGCGAGATAGTTCTGCCAGCCTGATGCATGCTGGATTCAGAAGGGGCACAGTGGCTTTCCTGGCAAACCTGGCTTGTTCGGTCTGCTTAGCCATAGTTGGGCTGATTCAGCCTGGAGAAGAGAAGGCTCGTGAAGGGGAGACCTTAGAGCAGCTCCAGTGCCTAAAGGGACTGCAGGAAACCTGGAGAGGGGCTTTGGACAAGGGCCTGTAGGGACAGGACAAGGGGAATGGCTTTAACCTGCCAGA
>WYDI02024431.1:0-27723 GCA_009867235.2 Psittacus erithacus
TGAAAGTTAGAAACACAGTGCTGCACCAGCCACTAAGAAGGAGAAAAAATGACTGCTACTGCTGAACCCAGGACAGCTATTATATTTCAGTCTTCCCTCCCTAGAGTTCAAGTTTCATGGTGATTTCAGCAAGCCTTTCAAAACAGCTGCTGCATTTTAACAGAAAGTATTCCTGGTTTCAGAGCTAACACAGAACAGCTAATTGAAAAAAAAAGAACAAAAAATCCCAGAACAACACCCCACAAAAAAATGCAAATTTTCAAACCAGTCTGAGCTAATTGAACTTCCCTCCCATGACCTTGGGATTGACAGTATTTATAGCAACCTAATTTAAACTTTCAATTTCCCAAATGGATCCATTGTTAATACTAAGTTTAGAGAAGTAAATGGACCTCCCAGTATGCCCAGTTTTCTGGTCTAAGGAAGCTCATGTGTGTGGTATTTAGCCAGCTGCTGGAAGACAGCCTTGTACTCTGAACAGTTCTGTTGAGGAAACTGCCATTAGCGTTTGCTTTTCTATTTTCTCAATTAATTTCCTTGTGTTAAACTGCTCTGGAATTTCACTCTCTTGGCAGAAATGAATATGTGCTGCCGGGCTAGAGGTCTGTGAAGTTAAATAACAAATTTCAAGTATCTTGTAGCCTCATCTTTTCAACTACTGGTTACCTTTCAGGTGTTTCAGGAAAGAAATTCTTGTTGACTTTTGATACTCTCACTCAAACCAAGAGATTTTTACAGACTCTTCACAAATTTATGGGACATTTGAGGTGAAAAACCAAAATATTTCTAGAGTGTTCAGTATTTTGGATGCAGAAAAAGAGATTTTTATGTAAACAGCAACACCTTTGTAGCTCTGTTGTGATTTGAGGCCAGCCAGTAACTCAGCCCCAAGCAGCTGAGAGTTTATGCCCTTCACTTCCCCCTTCCCAGTGTGGGAAGGGGAGACGTGAAAGAATGCTAATCCCATGGCTTTTATATTTTAGTTCAATAACTAAAATACAGTACTATTAATAATAATAATAAAAAAAAAGTACTTCCCCAGCATCCCTACAGCCCCCCTTCAGATACTGGAAGGCTGCTATGACGTCTCCACGCAGCCTTCTCTTCTCCAGGTTGAACAGCCCCAACTTTCTCAGCCTACCTTCATAGGGGAGGTGCTAGAGTTCCCTGATCATCCTCGTGGCCCTCCTCTGGACTTGCTCCAAAATCTCCGTATCCTTTTTATGTTGAGGACACCATACTCCCAGTGCTGTCACACAAGAGCAGCCTAGAGGGGCAGGATCACCTCCTTCGTCCTGGTGGTCACACTGCTTTAGATGCAGAGCAGGGTACAGTTGGATTTCTGGGCTGTGAGCACACACTGAAGCCCGCTCATGTTCATTTCCTCATCAACCAACACCCCCAAGTCCTCCACGGGGATGCTTGAATCTCTTCTCTGGCCAACCTCTAGCTGTGCCTGGGTTTGCTCCAACCCACATGTAGGACCTTGCACTTGGCATGGTTAAACTTCATAAGGTTGGCATCAGCTCACCTCACAAGTGTGTCAAGGTCCCTCTGGATGGCATTCCTTCCCTCCAGCGTATCAACCGAACCACACAGTTTGGTGTCATTGACAGCTTGCTGAGGGCTCACTCAATCCCACTGTCCATGTCACTGAGAAAGATGTTGACTAAGACCGGTCCAAACGCCTGTCCCTGAGGGACACCACTCGTTACTAGTCTCCAGCTGGAGATTGAGCCAGTGACCACAACATTTGTTTGCGGCCATCCAGCTAGTTCTTTTTCCACCCAGTGGTCCACCAATCAAATTGATGTCTCTCCAATTTGGAGACAAGGTTGTCGTGTGGGACTGTCGAATGCACTGCACAATTCCAGGTAGATGACATCAACTGCTCTACCCCTGTCCATCTGTTCTGTAGCCCCATCATAGAAGGCCACCAAATTGGTTAGGCATGAACCGGGCCCTTCAATAAAAACTCTTGAGGTAAAAGTGTCCTAAAGAAGAGACTTGATAATTCCTGTGCCAAAGTAATATATGCATTATTCTGTAATCTTATAATTCATATCTTAAAGACAGGGTGTATTGAAGTGCTGAATATTAGCAATTAACATACAAACACTGAAAAACAGAATTGACAGCTAAGTTCATTTTATGTTGAGGAGAAATAAAAACATTGCTGGCAAATGTGGGCTGAGAGAGGAAGGCAGACTCCTTTCTGTGTATATAAGCAAATGGTGGCGTGCTTTGATATTTACGCACCTACGTTGCTCTGGCTTGAAAAGCTGCAATATGTTAAAGGGAGTCTGAGGTATCGCAGATGCTGTGGGCTCCAAATCTGAATGAACTGCTGATCCTTTCTGACTATTTCAGCAGTTTAGGCATGAAGCATATGTTAGGAATCTACATGGAAATATTCTGTTTCTTCAATACCTCCACACACTGAGCTGCCTCTGAAACATATCATACATATCATTAGCATAGGCGAGCCAGTAGCTTTAATGAACCAATACCTACATTGGAAAGAAGCCTTATGGAGACATCAGAGCTGGATATCCATTTTAGGATTCTCTGCAGTTACAGGGTTACCAGGTTTTGTGACTGGTGAAGTGATTCCCTTTTAGCTATGTGTTAGCAATAACTGCGCAGTAATGAGCTAGCTAGATAGTTTTGCTAGAGATTACTACCTATTGGAGTACATAAAGTGCTTTGACCTTCAATGTTGCTTCATAAAGCAGTGTGTCATGAAGGCATATGCAATCAATCCGTGCCTTTTTTCCTCTTGACAGAATAGGCTAATGTCAGAAAAAAATTAGCAATGAAGAAAACAAAAAAAAGAATAGTAAAACCAGAATTTTTTTGAAAACCTCTATTTGGGGAAGAGAGGATTTCTTACTATACCGCTGGCGGCAGGATCCTTGGCTATGGTCACTTGGAAAGCCAATTTTGTAGTCTCTCCACTTACAGAACTGCTTAACTGTGAGTCTTTGTGAATCATATAAAGAGTACTGAGTGTTTTGCTTGAAGAAAGGTGAAGTATCTTTGAGTGTCTTGCTGCTGTTAGTGCTGGTTTGTGGTTTTGGATTTTTTTAAGTAAGACCTCTGTTCTGGAGTTCTACAATAACCTAAAGATGATATATGCAGGTAAATTAATTTTAGAAAGATCCTTTTTTCAATCTTAATTTTTGCAAACTGGTTTTCTACAACCTTAGCTTTTTATTTAGCTTTCTTTATTTTAGATAGACAACAGTCTTTAAATGATTATGGTATTTGGTACCCTTCCCAGTTAGTTGCCATGGCCAAGGAAGTGGCAATGGATTTGTGGTCAAACTCCAAACCCAACAAAAAATACAAAGCCAACATAAAATCAAAATTGAAAGGGGAACCTCAGAAAGAGCAGCACAAAAAACCAAAGCCTCAGTAAAACAGTTTAGAATTTTTTGTACTATCACTTCCTAGGGTAAAAGAAGTTAGTTTGGGCAAAAGATATCTTGGGCCAGAGGCCAAAATTGAGGGTAAAAGGGGTACTAATAAATTTGATATGCTGATATAGTGGCTGACTCCCATAAAAGAAAAAGGAAAAAGGAAAAAAAATACAGGATCTGTCATAACAAAAGGTTTGGTAATGTGAGAGTTGTGCATTTCCTTGTTTATCTTGTTTAGCTGTGACTGAAGAAATTAGGTTGTCAAGGATTTGCAGCAATGTATGTGAAATATTATGTCTTTTTGAAATAAGATAAGCAGATTCCATGTAATTAGCAGGAAGCTGCCAAGAGCTAGCTGGTAGAAATGCTGTTAGAGCAGCAGGTGACAGATTAATTTAGGGTCCAGTCTTCATGGAGATTTAGAGATTCTGCCACAGTTCCATATAGCAAGCTCGGATGACGAGTTCGTTCTATGCTTTTAAACTTCTATAGACTTAGGTGCCTCTGGGAGCACGTAGGGATATTCTCACTGCATGCACTGACAAAGAAAACACAGGATAACCCCAGCCTTTGCTGATCAAAGGAACCTGGCCCTACTGTCATTACAGATCATCTAAAGTACGAGTAATAATAAAAATAAAGAAGGGAGCACATACTTTCAGTGATGTGAGGATGATGTTACTGATGGTCACACATGTTCATTTCAGTAGCCTGTTACTTTATTATGTTGTCTTCTGTTTAGTGCTTTCACAGATGTCAGCTTGAAGCAGAGTGAATAAGGTTTCTACAGAGAGGAACATATTTGTGTAAACAAATCCAGGGAAGAACTCTGCTGTTACTGAAATAAAGGGGGGAACAAATAGTGTGTAAACATTTCCACTAAGTGTACCTTAAGGGAAAAAATACTCTAAGCTATACATAACTGTAAAAAGAGGATTTACACAATTGAAACACTCTTCGCTTTGAAAAAGTGACATAACTTATTGAGTAAGTTAGTAACTCTTGTAGGGCATAAGGAAAACACTGCTGAGCATCTCTGCCCTTTTAAAGCTGTGTTCCCATCATCACTAAAAAAATCTGCTGGTTCGAGTAGTACGGCCATTTGCTTTCTTCTCAAAACAGAAGTTTAATGCATATCACAACTGCTCTACAGCTAAGAGCTAATGCGTAATAATTGCAAGTTTGTATTATGGGTGTGATTTTATCTGCAGATGCTTCCCTGCTTTTCCACCTAGAAGCAGCTACTGACTGATACCGTGTCTGTCTACGATACTGTGGCATGGGAAGAGGCCCATGCTCTGTAGAGGGAAGTTGGCCAAATGTGTTTTAAAGGAAATTATTTTTCTCATTTAGGACAGATTAATTGAAGAAATATTCTTCATGACTTGGAAATAGTGAAGGAAACTTCTGTTTAATTGCAAATGGTGGCTGAAATGCATTTAGAACAAGTTGTCCTGGGTTCAGAAGCAGCAGTCATTTTTCTCCTTCCTAGTAGCCGGTGCAGTCTTTTTTGACTTTCAGCCTGCAAACAATGCTGGTTTTAGTTGTTAAATAACACCCTGATCAAGGACTTTTCAGTTTCATGTTCTGCCAGTGAGGAGGGGCACAAGAAGCTGGGAAGAAGCAGAGAAAGGACACCTAACCTAGAACAGCCAAAGGATTATTCCATACCACAGCACATCTTTCCCAGAACACAAAGTGCGGGCAGTTATCTGGAAGGTCTAGGTTGCTGCTCGGGTCAGGCTGGGTATTGTCAGCGGGTGGTGGACAGTTGTATTCTCTTTCATTGTTATTTCCCTTATCATTATTACTATTGGTGGTAGTAGTAGTAGTTTTGTATTATACTTAAGTTACTGGACTGTTCTTATCGCAACTACTGGGGTTTACATTCTTTTGATTCTACTCCACATCCCTCTGGGAACAGGGGGAGAGGGAAGAAGGGGGAGAGTGAGTAAACAGCTGCTTAATTCTGAGTTACCGTCTGGGCTTAAACCACCACAGACATACTAACTATCACTATTTGATTTGTAGGAAAACGCCTTTTGTGCGCTGCAAGGCAGAGATTGACCCAGCATCTCCAGGAACATCCTGACTCTTACCAGTATACTGTGGAATCACTTTATTATGAATACATTTGAAATGCTTCATTTATTTTTTGTTTTATATTTGTTCTCATACAGAAAAAGATTGCTAAAAGCAGATGTGGTGCTGAACAATTTCACTTGTGTTTTAGACTCCTGTAGTTAAATGGTTTCCCAGCTGCCAAGATAGCAGCAGCAATGTGACAGGACCTATGTGCCATCCCCTGCTGCATACCCACGCAACAGCCACTAATTTGATTTCTTTTCCTTGCTGAGTGTTATTTGCTAGAAGCTGCAATAGTGGTGGAAATCTCTTCTGTTCCCTCGGGGAACAAATATATAGCAAAATACCTTCTTTCCTTTGGAAGACGTAACAGGTGATGAAGGTCTAACTTGTGAATGTGTACAATTTGCAAAGAACGTTAGAAATGGTTAATGCTATCCCAGAAGAATTTATATAGTAATGGAAGTATGCTAATCTTACAGCAATAATGGGTGCTTTAGAAAGTTAAATCTTAAATTAAAACTATTCCTTGAGTGATTTTTATATGTGTGTATACATAAAAATTTACTTTGGGAGTAGTATTCTCCATTAATTTTTACTTATTTTCTCTCCAAGGGTGTCATGGAACAGCTGCATTCTCTTTGCTTATAGCATGACAATGCCCTCAATTAATCACACCTACATAGGGTGCCAGCTAGTTAGCAAGTGGGCAGCTGTTGTTAAAGTTAAAACTTTACAACTTGTGGAAACAAGAGGCTTTCTGATAGAGTAGTAAAGGAGTTCACTGGTGGGTGGCTTAGATCAGTTGTGTTAACTAAACTCCCAGCACAGCTGAGACAGGATGCTGTTGTTCATTATGAATGAAATAGACTATTTTACAGAAATCAGTGCATTTTTTCAGAGCCGGAAGGCTGCAGCTGCTACAGCTGAAACAGCACTGGGCCTCAGCCTCTAATCAGCAGGTGAAATGTAGTATTACTTTCTTTTGATCCCATTAAACCACTACAGAGCTTTGTTTAAAACATTTTTAAATCTTTTTAAAAGGCTATCATTAATCTAGGCTAGTTTTGATTCCAAAATACTGCTGAGGGCTTTTTTGTGGCTTTGGTTTTAACTACAAACTTTTTAACCTTTTTGTAATTCTATTCTTTGTCCATTGTATTGGCACACTGGATATTTTTCGTCTAGCTTTCTTTGTTACAGAACTGACAGAACTGGCCAAAGTTAGATGGATGTGAATTTTCTGCATTCCATTGAATTTTGAACTTTCTTGGCTGGGAGGAAGACTGAGGTGTTGGGTAACAAAAACATGACTCCAGATCAGTTCATGTACCACTAGTGCCCATGTTAGACTTGTACCTATTTGTTACTACTCAAAGAAAATACAGATGACAAGCGTGTGAAAGTCTAGAACAAAACCGATAATCAACAAGGAAGCAGGATCCATTTTTTGCACTAGGTTTGAAAGAAGTATCATTATTTTCAAACATATTTTATAACTCAGCATCAACTTTTTTTTCAAACCATAGTGCTTATTCCTTGCAATTAATTCAAAGAGTATTGAAATAATGCAAATATGAATGAAAGGAGAAGCATAACATGTCAACTTATTCCATGTACTTCTTTCAGAGTCTAGTATAGTTGAGAAGAGTGATGTTGCATAAATATTTCAGAAGGAAACCCTTGCACAATTCTTTTTAAGAGCCTGATTAACACCCAAATGGCTGTGTGTTAGAAATTACATCTGAAATTGTGGAAAATATTGTAAAAGAAATCACTTACAGCATGTTAGATATCATTAAATATTTGTAATGTTTAAAGTAAAAAGTGAACAGCAATAACACTGTTGGTTTAGCTCTTTACCTTTATTTAACATGTAACCAAGTATTCGACTAGCATTTTTTTGTGTGTGTGTCTACTACAGAAATTTCTGTGTTATACTCTCAGAGTTTAAAAAGACTCAATTTAACTGACAGGAAATGAAGTTTAAAAAATAATTTTCATAATATTCTAGAACAAGGGCTCTCAGAAGAATTAGGGTATTTCACAGACCTCTTCCCAAAATAGTCAAGGTGTCCAGTGGAATAATCAGACCTCGCTTTGGGATTCAAACGTCTTGAAAAACTATCTCATTGTGAAAAGATGACAGAATCATAGAATCAAAGACTGATTAGGGTCTGAAAGCACCTTAAAGATCACTCCGTTCCAACTATCCTGCCATGGATTGGATGCCTCACACTAGACCAATTTTTTCAAAGCCCCATTCAAAAATGCTTTGAACACTGCCAGGTATGGAGCAGCCACAGCTTCGCTGTGCAAACTGTCCCAGTGTCTCATCACCCACGCAATGAAGAACTTCTCTTTTATATCTAAAGAGAATTCTCCCTACTTAAGTCTGAACTAGTTCCCCCTTGTCCTCTTGCTGTAGCAATATGAAGAGTCCCTTTCCAGCATCCTTTTAGGCCCCCTTCAGATGCTGAAAGGCTGCTACGAGGTCTCCATGTGGCTTCTATTCTCCATGATGAACAGCCCCAACTTTCTCAGCCTGTCTTCTTAGGAGAGGTGGTCCAGCCCCCTTATCCTCCTCTTGGCCCTCTTTTGGAGTTGCTCCTACAGTTCCATGTCCTTCGCATGTTGAGGATGCCAGAACTGCCCCTCTACTACAAATGGGGCCAAACAAGAGCAAAGTAGATGGGAAGTATCACCTCCTTCGAACTGCTGGTCACACTCCTTTTGATGCAACCCTATTGGTTTCTGGGCCGTGAGCACACACTGAAGATGAGTCATGTTTAATTTCTCATCAACACCCCCAAGTCCTTCTTCACAGAGCTGCTCTGAATCCCTTCTCTGCCCAGTCTGTAGCTGTGACTGAGATCGCCCTGACCCAGGTGTAGGACCTTGCACTTGGGTTTCTTTCACTTCATGATGTTTGCATTGGCCCAAATCTCAAGCATGTCAAGGTCCCTCTGGATGGTTTTCCTTCCTTGTAGCATGTCGACTGCACCACAGCTTGGTGTCATCAGCAAACTTGCTAAGGGTGCACTCAATCCCACTGTCCATGTGGCTGACAAAGATTTTGAATAGGATCTGCCCCAATAAAGAGCCCTGAGGGACACCACTTGTCAGCAATCTCCAACTGGACATTGAACCGATGACTTCAACTCTCTGCTTGTTGCCAAGCAACAAATTCTTTATCCACTGGTTGGTCCATCTCTCAGATTTATGTCTTTCCAGTTTAGAGACAAGGATGTCACACAGGACGGTGTCAAACACTTTGCACAAGTACAGATAGATGACCTCAGTTGCTCCGTCATTTCTGTTTCACCGCCGGCTTCTTAAGGAATTAAGCTCTAAGACACAGATTCATTCCATTATTTCTGGGGGCAGAAAACCCACACCAATGTTTTTTCATTTTTCCTGTTATGGAACTTTAAAAGCCTTTTACTTTCTCTTTACAAAAGTTACAGGCCTTTCCTTTTTTCCTTTTTTTCCTGCAAAACCAAGGTGTGGGGATAGAAAAAGCCCAAGACTAACTACAAAAGAGGCATTTAATGATAGCACTAGTTCTCAAAGTTTCTCTGGAACTTGCATGATTGAGTCACTCCCTCTCTGATTTGCTTCTAAATCCTGCAGGAAATAGTTTCAACTTTTTTTTAATATTACACTTTCACAGTTTTGCCTGCTGCAGAAGTTCATACTATCTCTGATTCCAAAGAGGAAGGTGCAAAACTCTAAGTTGCCCCGACTTCCTCCCAGCCAGTAAGACAAAGAGGCTGTAGGGAAACATGTACTTTCTATGGGGATCTGAACCTGGCCTTTCTGCTTTCAAGGGTCATGCACCCTGTCACAGGGAGAATGAAGCTGATGGATGGGTAGTCATTACAGCTTGCACCTGGAAAAGAACAGGAGAATAAATCTGCGTGCCAGTTCTTGCCCTAAGTATCTTTAGATTTGAGTCATCTGTGCATATGTAAAAAACCAGACAGCTGAAGTAAATCATCATGCAGAAATGAATAACTTTTTTTTTCTTTTTTTTTCCTAAAAAATACCTCCACACCTCTACAGGTGTAGATAACGTACATTCATCCCTCAGGGTTAGAAATCAAGCCTTAGGGAAAAGACTGATATTTCCTATAATTACTTTGGATAGATAACTTTGTTGTTCACAGTGACTTCCTTTACAAGGAAAAGTAATCTAGCAGAAATACTTGCAGCAGAAATTAATTAATTTGCCATCAATATTTTCTGAGTGTCATCTTGGAAATTACTTGGAGCAGTAACACACAGGCAGCCTCAGCAAAGGTTGTGGTTCTGTTCAAGTGAATTAAACAGAGCAACAAGATAGATAGTGCTCTTTCACAAGACCAAAATCACCACATCCTTTAATGGGGTCCTTTTTGCAGTTGCTCTGTACCTAAGTACAAGGTGCCTTGGTGCTCTGCCTACCATGTAGTCAGCTGAACTGAGCCACAACTGCTCAAACCGCTTTAAAACAATTTGTGGAACAATAAGAGTTGTGCTATTTGGTAGCACCTTGTAGGGCAAATAGCATGAGTCAAGGCAGGCGTAACTTCATATCCTGAACTATACATTCGAATGCCACCAGCTAGTAGCTGGCCGTTTCATGTACATGTAAGAGGCATTCTCCCCACCAACTTAGAAGGTTACAAAAGGCCTCTGCATCTGACAATGCCTTTTTTGCATCCACTAAGCAAAGATCAAAAGGGGAGGGGGGCGGAATGTGAAGACAGCTTTAAAGAGAGAGACTTTGCGAATCTGCTTGTCATTTAGAAAAAGCTTAATGTATAAATGTCGTGGAAAAAAGCTATTCTTTCTGAATAAAACCAGTACTGTGCTTTGTATTATTTTTTTTTTTTTTTAACCTTTTCAATGCAGAGGAAAAAGAAGGCAAATATTATATAGTTAAAAGCAAGTATTTTCTGTCATGGCAGTCTAACTATCTGCATTTTCTTTTTCTTTTCTTTTTTTTTTCCTTTCCTTTTTCTTTCTTTTTTTTTTTTTTTTTTGTCTAGTCCTCTTTGAATACTGTATACATTTGCCAGATATCTTTGAGCAGAAAGCTGTTCTGCCCATCTGCTTCAAAGGGGAAGTATATGTTCACATGGGTGAAGTGTAGGACAGGTGTCCTCATGCTGACACCAGACACCAGACCATACCTGCACTGCAGAGATGGCCCATGTCTTCTCCAGGGCCATCTTACCCACTGATCACTGACAGAGAGTCCACAGGCTATGTCAGCTGAGGATCAAGCCCTCTTTCTGTCCTAATTCTAGCTCTCTGAAATTTGTGGCAAGACTTACTTGGAAAGCCTACCTGCTACTTGCCCACCTCTCTTCTGCTTCCCTTCAGCAGCAAAGAATATCTGTAATTATGGAAATGCATTTATTTCATACTGCTGTATTACAGCAGTTGCTTCAAATTGAAAATAAATATAGCTGAATCACTGAATATATTTTATAGGCTGGCAAAAACAGTAGAGCAAGGCAGTGAATATAACTCTCAGACCTCTAAAAGCAGTCTATTTCTTACATACAATTTTTATGTTTTGTTTCATGCACTTGATAACAGAAATTAAGTATGGCCTACTTTCCTACCACTGCACATTTGATACTTTATTAGGTTCCTCTGTGTGTAGACTGTAGAAAATGTCTGCAAGAACAGAAACCGTTCCAGCTATTCTTGCAGTGTCTTCCAAAGTACCTTCGAAATAACAGGAAAGCTGGTCTCTCCATACCTGACAGTGGGTAGTTTCCTGAGCAGACAGTAAGAGGTGTTAGAGCACCTGCTGACCAGGTGAATGGTCCGCAGGGCACAACCTGGGCCACGTTCGATGGGCGCAGACTTTTTTTGGCACATCCATGGGAGCAGCCATGGACAGCTACTTGAAGTAACTGCAGAGCTCCAAGTGTGGGCGCTGAGCCCAGCCGTAGGAGAGGATTTCACACTGTGGTGAAACCACAGGTAATGTAATGCCCTTGTTTACCATCTTCAGCCAAACTCTGTTTCAGAAGAAGCTAATGGAGCTAGGTGGCTTGCTTACAGCCCTGAGGGCTGTCTTCTGAACTCACATGCTCAGGAGTGAATCTGCATTTCTGTCACACAGCACAAGTGAGACTTTTCCCCTTGAATCTGGAGAACTTGGGCTGGTGGATATCAAATGCAGGCACATGTCCAAAAGGGTCCTTCTGAGCTGCACAGTGTTGTCCTGTGCTCACAGTGGATCAGCAAATTTTGTGCTTTCCTCGTACCAGTGGCACAGCCTGTCAAAACGAGAGAGGTCTTATCATACTTGAGGTTATCGAAGCACAGAATGGTTTGGGCTGGAAGAGACTGTAAAGATCATTTAGTTACAACATTCTGCCATGGGCAGGGACGCCTCTCAACAGACCAGGTCACTCAAAGCCCTATCCAACCTGGCCTTCAACACTGCCAGAGATAGGGCATCCACAGCTTCTCTGAGCAACCTGTGCCAGTATCTGTCCACCCTCACACTCAAGAATTTCTTCCTAATGTCTAATCTAGATCTCCCTCTTTCAGTTTAAAGCCATCCCCCTTTGTCCTGTCACTACCTGTCCTTATAAAAAGTCCCTCTCTAGATTTCTTGTAGATCCCCTTTAGGGACTGGAAGGTTGCTCTAAGGAGATGGATTGGAAGCACATTTTTCAGTCCCCAAGACCATTTGAGAAGTATAAGAACATAGTGATACAGTGACAGAGAAGAAGAGTGGTTACATGCCAATGCTTTACTACAAGAGCCGTTTTCACCTTCACGTTGCATCTGGCTGTCTGCTCTCTGCAGTTACATGCCTTGGACCAGTGGTCTCTCAAGTGCTCCATGAACACCTTCGCCTTCTGATCAGTACTGGTGGCTTTGTACCACCGGCGCTGATAGAGGCAGCCATGGTTCTCATTGATCAGCAGCCGCTGGAGGAAAACTCATAGATCAAAGGGCTGCGGGTGGATTGCAGCAATGGAAGGAGTGATGGTGGCATGCACTGTTGAAAGACCTTCTAACCAAAACACGTGTGTGTAGTAAGTGATGTTTGCAAAAATAAAATCTCAGAACTCTGATAATTACTGCAATACTATCCAGTGTGCCACAACGATTTGAAACTGCAGGCAGGCTGAATTTTGCAGTGATTCTTCAGGCAGATTTCTTGTTCTCCTATGCACCGCAGATTCACTTGCTGACCATTGGACATCTCTAACAGCAGGTATCTGGACTCAGCCACTTTGAGGAGCACTGCCACACGTCATTTTGCTCAGATTTGAGCCACTCATCATATCGTAGTTTTATTTTTTTTCGGTTTTTTTTTGTAGGATTCTTTTTTGTTTGTTTGTGTGCTTGTTTTTAAGGGAAATAGTGAGTCTGCAAAACTGCTCCTAAGGTATTTTTTGTTTGTTTGATTGATTTTTGCTTGAAACCACTTGAAATCTCATTTCTTGCAATTTTTCTGGAAGGCAGGTGCAGGTCTTTTTAAACACTAATCTAGCAGAAGCTCTTTCAGGTTTCTCCTAATTTCTATTACACAATTTGGGGTTCTTTCTTTGTTAAAAAATTCCTGCTTTATTTCTGTGTGATGAGCAGCTCTCATGTTTCTGTAATTGCTTGACAACTTCTCCATATAAGGTTATACTATTAAACACTGCGTGCCCCTATTATTCATCATCAGAAAATATAATTGTAGAGTCTTTTACTTCTGATACCCATGACTTTCAGATCTGGAGTGAGGCTTCACTTAAACCTCCTTAACTGCTTAAGGCTCTGAAGCCTGTAGTTTCACCTACTTTAATGTTTTCTTTTAACTTACTACTCTGGGTGCTACATGATGTTTTGATCATTTATCTGGATTAGAAATGTTCTTCCACTCGAAGACCTGCTTTGTTGTAGCCACATAGTATAACATGCGACTCCACTTTAGATTTATTTGGAAGTGCAGGTTTGGAAGGCAACAAGAGATCAGAATAGGCATAACTTTAAAGTAAAAACATTCAATCTAAGCAAAAGCTTGTTGCTTGCTTTATGTGTAATTGAAAAGTCTAGATTCTCCTAAATAGTTGAAGACATAATTGATTTAAGTGAATCTGAAGGCAAGGGAAGTCAGCATAAAGCATTTTATACTTCACTTTGCCACCTGATGTGGTTACTTGCCTTGCAACAGGTTCAAGTTTGTGGCTTACAGTTTTTCTCGCATTGCATCTGTGTTGTGCATTATGCAGAAAGACTCTGAAGTCGTCTGCAGGAGAATCTTTTTTATATAAAAGCCTAAAATTATTGGCCTAATGGAGTTTCAACTCTATCACTATAGTCTAATACACATTTGTGCTAATTCTGACAACTGCCCCCATTTTAGCTTTCTCAGAGCACATCTACACACCATAGTCCAGACTATGCTGCAACTGCTCCAACCATATACTGTACTACCCATATGCAAGCAATATGGCAGGGACTCAAGTGTCTGCATTGGGCTTGGTGCTATGGTAAGCCATGAGACTTAAGCAAGAGTTGCATCAATTAACACAACTCTCCTGTATATTGCAATCATATTGCACATCAGACTGTTCTTTAGAGATGCTTATTTGCTCAGTGCTGTGCTAATATAGTGAATGAAACTTGTGGACTAGAGATGATATGCAGGTGGTAAGGCACTCAGGTGGCTCAGAGCCATGCCTGTGTGCAGTTGACTGCAAAGTATCTCCTCAGCTTACCTTTTTCTCTATGCTGTCAGTCACGGAGATGGCAAAAATCCTCATAGGTACTCATTACAAGGTTTGGAGAAAAAAGGCTACCAGACTTTACAGCTCAGTGTTCTCTGCACTTTTGATAGCAGGTATAGGATGAGATTAATAAACCCTGATTGACAGATGCAGCTTAATTTTATTATGCATCAGTAAATTTCCACAAACAGAAATGGTTGGCTCTGAATGTGTGTCAGGACTGTACTGATACGGCAGTGCTCTTCCTGTGTTAACAGCTGGCTTCTATCTAGGTAGCTAGGAGTGCTGCTAGAGAAAATTTGTGGTCATTTCTACGTCATTTAGACAGGCTAATGTGGGGTAGGTTTCTGAAAGTGAGATACAGCAGCGACAGTTCTTTCCTCCTTTCCCCTCTTTATCTGGCTGCTTTTTACCACTTAATACTGTTTTGTGAGGGGAGGACTAAAAGGGCAAAAGCACTTTAAGGACTTTATTCTAGAAAAAGAAACAATACGAGCAACAAAATATTTGGCAGATGGTGAGAACAGACTTACTAATCAGAAAATCTTCCTTCCGTAGATGAAACTTACTAAGAATTTTTAATACCTTTTAGTTGGGGGAAAAGAGCTTTCAGACCATTTCCATTTGCAATACTGACATGGTAACAGATTTTATTCTGAATATTAGACATTCATATTTAAACCATTTATTCTTTTATGCTTAGATATGCTTTTAGTGTGCGGCATATAATTTGAATGCTCAGATATGATCTGACATGGAAAGAGTCTTACAAACTGAGAGGCAGTATTCCTATTACCTAACTTTGACCTCTAGTGATGATCCAGTCTGGGAGAGCCACAATTTTAAATAGCTCACAATGAAAGGTATGGCCTTCTAAAAGGCATTTAGAGCTTCTAAGCAGGATGCTCAGCTTTTAGATATTGAAGCTCTTTCTGTATCAGATCCATCTTTATGGGGAAGCAGCAGGCAAAGAAAGGCTGAGTCTCACAAGTATGTCTGGGAAGATCTGCAGCCTTTCAGTAGATAATGATTTGCAGAATAAAGAACTGCAGAGCCTTTGCAAGTATAATATCTGTGAATTTATTATTCCAATCCTGCAAAAACTTAAATGTAACTAAAAAACTACTGTTTAAATCAATGTACTTAGTTTTAAGCATGGTGAACAGGCCTCCTGGCAATCTTAGATTTCAGCCTTTTCAAGGAAGGTATCTTGGCTTAGTGTCATTAAAAATGCAGTGATTAGCAGCAAGTCTCAAAGTAACTGAAAAATGGAACTGATGTCTGGAATGCAGTGTAAAGCAGCTCAATAGCAACCAAAAGCTGAATTTTCCTGTAAGTAAAACTAAAGCAAGAGGCACATGAAGCTTTTCAACTGTAACATGGTAAATATGGCACATGCTTTAGGAACGATTCCTTGATATTTTTAAACAATCTTTCAAAGAAAAATCTACATTCAACTACAGAAGCACTTTCAGAGATCTGCCCTAATGCTACTTTTTCCTACTGGTGAGCTCATATGCTGAACATAGTGAAGAAGCTCAAGCTTTGAAAATAAAAAATCAGTAATGGAATTTGTGGTATTACAAAACTCAAATAAGGAAATATTAAAATAACTTCTGTATCAGGAGTAAGAAAATCATACCCATATGCTCTCCTGAATCTCATCTCACAGCCCTGCTTGCATAAAGCTGCTGCAGGGTTCCGTGGGTTCAGGCTCCCACCCTACTGCGTAAAAGAAATCAAGAGGTCAAAGATGATCATTTCTCCTTCACATCTTCAACCTTAACTGTGACAGATTGGCAAGAATTTTCAATGTAGAGCTACAATTATTTAAAAACACAGTCAAAAAATAGGTCTTACAAATACAGAAAAGATGTAAACAATGAAAGAGCTAGTTCAAGCTGACAGGACAAAAAGGAATGTATTGAAGCTACAGTGAGTGCATTTCACATTCAATGACAGGAAAAAATATTCTAAATTAAATACAAACAATGGAAGAATGAACAAAACAAAAAAAAAAAGTCTTCACAAAAAGAATTCTGAAATGTGGCCATTAAATTCCAATATTATTAATCATTACTTCTAATCCTGCCAACAAGTGTAAGGCAGGTGGCCTCATGACCACTCAAAATCTCATGTAGTTTAGGACTGGGCTAGCACAGTATTCTACATAATATCCATCTTTTTCTTTGGAAATGAACTTCATACAAGCAAAAGCAGAACTTCAAACACTCTACATACTGCTCATTATTTCCTGTCACAAAATACCACACATTGTAAACAAGGCACTCCAAGGGCATGCAACTGTCCTGCTTACCTAGTGGGAAAAGTACTGCAAAGTCATCATCTTTCTCAAGGGCATAAAAAGTGTTGGGGTAACTCTTCTCTTCATAAGCAAGCACCGCTTCTGGATACAATGTATATTCATCTGTTACAACTTTTACTTCAAAAAGGGGTAGATCCTTTATTTTAAATAGGCCTAAAGTGTCTGCTGTTTTTCAGATTATATGTTTGGTTTGGAGAATTTTGGGTGTTGTGGAAAACAGCTCTTCTCTCTTCTCCAGCATGGCTAAGCCCTGACTTTCTGCATTGCTGTCTTCCCTGTCTGTTGATACAGACCAGAATACACAATATCTCATGCAGCAATCAGCATTTCCTTCAACATCCACGTTAGTTACTTCTAAGCAGATGTAGTGTTCCTTGGAGGCAGTCAGCTATGCCTACTTGTTTTACTTAGTATAGCTAACATGGTAGCATTACCCTTGAAAGCAAAATAGTCTATATTAAATAGTATCTGAAAAGTCCTTATCACCCTTGTCTGTAAATTGGGGGGAAGACAGCACTAGTATATTTCATAAGTAGCAAGTACTATAAAATATGTCATAAAGTCAAGTAATTTCCTGTTTATAACTAGGAATTGTGAATGCAATTTGCATATGCTGAACATTAAGTTTGCCTAGTTTTGCTACTCCAGAATATAAATTAGGTGAAATGTCAGCCAGAACTTTTTCAAAAATGTGTGCACTACACTTTATGAGTTTTTTGAAGAAAAAAGGAGACCTTATTATTTGTGCATGGAAACAAAATCCCACAGGTTTAAATCCACTGTTTAAACCCAGTCTACAGCAGTTCTTTATGTAACAGCTATTGGAAATATTGCTAGAAGTGTCTTGCTAAACTTGACTGCATAGCAGAAACCATGTGATGTATACAAAACACTGTGCTGCTATCACACAGCTGTGTATACTGTAACTCTTTGTGTCAGTCATTCATTCCAGAAATATTACATACAAAAAATGGAGTGAAGAAAGGTGCAACCTAACACTTTCAAGAGCCAAACAGCATGAATGGGAGCCTTCTATTTTGAAAGTGATGCTTCTGTCTGGGCATACTTACCTGGCATAATTATAAGACTGAATAAATGAAAAGGACTTCATCTGTCATTTTTGCATGCCACTATCTTTAGAAATAGCCAGTTTAAAAGATCTTTGTCGTGGGCATTGCATAAATAATTTTATATACATAAGTATACAAATGTATATGTATTATCTGTGTGTGCACAAATGCATGTTAAACAAAAGCCCTAGGATGATTTAAAAAACCCATAGCATACTTCATAGCTTATTTTTTAGGATAAACTATATTTTTACTTCAGAAATCGAAGCTATCAGTGACCTTTGAAAACGACTATATGTATACAGGACATTGTCAGATCAATATTGATTTTTTCCCCCTCCACTGCAAGCAAAGTTTGGAGAATTAGTTTTCATACTGAGAAATATCTATCAAGCTTCAATTTTGCTTCTTTAAAGCTGATAATTAGGCCTTTTGATTGTGAGTTTTTAACTGTTAAGTCCAAGTAACCAAGCAACTATGTGCAGAAATTAACCTTTTTATTATATAAATTTTACTGTAGTAGTAAAATTTGTTTGAAGTGCATGATTAAAAAGTTAGTGAAATTACATACGGAACAATCTAATATAGCAGTAATAGGTGCACTCACTGTGAATCTGAGAGAAGGAGCGGGGAAAAAAGAAGAGTTTTCAACTCATTTTGGCCTAAAACATGTTCAGGTTTCTAGGATTCTGACATCAGAACCCAGATAACACTGGTTAGAACCATAGGGCTTTACAATAAAAGCTAAAATATTGACCATATGATGGCAAAAAGTCTTTATTTTGCGGTTAACTTATTCTCTTCTAGCTACTCTCTGATGAAGTTGGTGGTGCTGTAGAGGATGATCTCCTTCTTCTTGACAAAGATCGTGATCGTTCAGCACTGTAGGCAACATGCTTATCGTAATTATGTATCTGAGCCTCGAGGAAATCCCGCTGTTGCTGGCTGATTGTCTGGCTAATCAGTCCAGGGAGAGCTTGGATGTTACCAATTAAAGTTTCAAGTTTAGTTTCCAGTGTAACAATTCTCTTCTCAAAATCTTCGCTTCTTTCATTTAAGTCAGAAATCATGTCATACATGATGTTTTGAGTCTGAAAGTAGAAGGATATAAACAAAGGTTTAAAGAGACCTTGCAAATATTTCAACAAGCAGCATGACTCTAAAAGGCTTCGTAAATGCTTTTGCACTTCACAGTGCACAGACAAAAAAGGATACAAACATTATAACGACATCCAGTGTTGTGAAATAATTTTCCTTGTAGATTCATGATAAACTTTCTACTAAATTTATTGAGCAGGAATGTAATGTGCTTTTGAGGGGCACTTTAGTTGTTATGGTATAAATCAATCAGTCAAAAGACCAGGCCTTTTTTGGAAGGTGAAACAAAGATGGGCACAAAATTACAAAATGAAATACATAAACCTTCAGAATCAGTTTTAAGTAATGCTAAGTGTGATGGCTTTGTAACAGTAGCGACGGAAAATTACTGAGGTACATGATTCACGGAAAAAAAAAATAGAGCACAGCTAGAGAGCATACTGAGAATTCTTGTACAAGAGAAACTGTTATAGTTGATATAGTTTTAGGCCATATGACCTTAGTATAGAATGTGTGTAAGACAAAGAGGCTGGAAGAGCATGGTGTAAGGATAAGAAATATCTGGGAATGGCAGGTGTCCAGGACGGGCTGCAGTTAAACCAACTGATAAGTGGAAGGACAGGATGGCAGTTATGTCTGTGGTATTAACGAACCAATGAAGTTTGTATAAACATCTATTGCGCATGCTTCAAAGGCTGCCAGAAGTGATGAAGATTGTTGGGAGAAGTAAACGACCCTCAGAGACCACCACCACATTTCTGTATGCATGCGGGACACTTTCTAGAAAATGAGGTAATCCATACGTAGCCTCATGAATACGTATGTGTGCCCAGTGGCTATATACGGGTGGCTTTTGTAGCAGTATGGAGACACATGTTAGGAGGAGCTATTCCCCTTGTCTCCCAGCGCCACAATAAAGAATACCTGCTTGTCAACTTGGACAACTTTGTTGGTGAGTTTATTCCTGGAGTTTTCTCTGAATCAAAGGTCAGTTGCTTCGAAATGCACCATGCATTTGTTTGTGAACAAATGTTCTTTGTTAACAGTCAGTTGTGTAAGCCACTCATTAAAAATAATTACTAAATTTCTCCCTGATACACTGAGACTTCAGATTAGACTTAAACTAGAGTCAAAACCTGGATGTAATTCAGTAGAAAAACTGGTTGAAGTTTATAAACCACCCTAAAGGAATGAAAATTAATTGAACGACTCAGCCTGAAGTGTAAAGCACTTCAGTATCAGATGAGTGTCTCTGCCCCCTATTTCAAGATACTAGCACAACCCTTGAAAGCAAAACAATCTATGTTAAATAGTATCTGAAAAGTCCTTATCAGCTGCCAGAAGCGCTAGACTGAAATGTATTTTCAGAAACTGAAGTTGTCAGGTGGTTCTGTAAAGTGAAAGAAGAATGAAGAATTTAATCTTTGTTTTGATGCATTTTAAAATGAGGAGGGGTTTAACGTACATGAAGAGGTGTACAAGAAGCCCTCAGGAAAGGACCATTAATGCCTCTAATGTAGCCTCAAATTGTGATCAAAGTAACTGCTAAATACTGAGGTCTAATGTGAAACCTGGAATGCTATCACCTCAGCCCTCAACTCTGTAGTTACTATTCTATATTAATGAGAAATACCAGGAACAGTAGACAAACAGTTTGCAACTGAATAGTCTCTTTTTGGGGCAGCTATTATTAATTAAAAAACTTATACAAAGGCAGACCTTAATTTACTTATCTAAAGACACTGCTGCATAAGACAAACAGAATACAAAACCAGAATGTCTAATTCCAGCCTGTGTGAAAGCCTGTGTACGATGGTCTCCCACAGTACAGTCACTGTCACTGGGTGGGAAATCTCTTTACTATGCAGCACAACACTACTACAGCCCATTCACAGTTCAGCATTCACCATGACCAGCAGTCACTTCGGGAGCTATCAAGACCAGTCTCTCAACAGTGAAATCTTTTTCAAATGTTAAAAAATAAAAAAAAAAATAAATAAAAAAAAAGGTGCATTTAAAATTTGGTCACAGCCATAAACAAGATGTTTCATTCAGTCAGTATTACCAGAAAAGACACACATATTTTCATTTTCTACAAATAGCAAATTTGTTAACAATATTTGCATGTATTATGTATAATATTTTCACTTACAAACTCTCCAGTTTGAAAGGATGAATGTTGAAACAACAGAAATTGCCCACTAACCTTTGCCAGGTCCACCAACGTGTTGGCTTGATCATTGAGTTTTCTTTGTTCCATTTTTACACTTCTTAATCTAAAAAGTGGAATTTTAAGTCAGATTTTTTTGTGCAAGTGGTCATACTAGTATTTCTAAAGGGCATGCACAAAACTTACAGGAGCAAATAACTGCATGGACAATGCCTTGAGTACTTTGTGTAAAGTCAGAATTGGTCATGTACCTGGTACAATGGAAAGCATGCTTCTTTAACACCGCAAATAAGGAAAGAGCAAGGAAATGTGATGTTCTTGAGAATATCATTTGCCATAGTCAAAGTTGAATTCAAAAAGTGAGATAATAGTTTATCCAGGCTATATGAAAGAAAGCCATAACATTCTTCAAAGCCTCAGTATCATGACAAGTAGATATAGGAAGAAACATAGAAAACTGGTTTTTGTCATTTATGTTGTAGCAAACAAGAATCTTCCCATGCCTACATGACTAGATACAGGTATTAGCCCTGTTCTGTCGGAAATGGATTGGGTTAGCAGGTGTTTGAACCTGATGGAAATACAGTGATAAGTGAGTTTCTCATTACTTTAAACAGAACTTCTATCTGACCAGCAGCTAAATAACCAACATACTTGCCAATACGTTTGATTTTCTCACACAATTTGTGAATCTAAATACAATTACATTTTAAACTTAAATGATATATTCCTTTTCCATGCATTATTTAAACTACAGCATTGAAAATGATGAAAAAAGCAGCAAAGGCGTATTTTTATCTTTTTTTGCATACCTCTGTGCATTATAATTATTCACGCACGTTCTCTGAAAGACATATACATGACCTTTCTTTTCTGTTCTCTTAAATAAAGTTCATATTTTTCACATTTACTTCCAGAGGAGTGGTTTGTAGATATGGTTTTCACAAATAAGAAATTTCTTCCTTAAATACAAGTTTATTGTTCACCATTTCCCAGCAGAGAAACATTTGGACTTTCAATGAGTTTTGTGGTGGCTGTTCTAAGCAGGAAATAGCAGTTTTCAAAAACAAGATAAAAAATATTAAAACAATGTGTGTTAAGATACTAATCTACTAGTATCTCAAGAGCCAAGCAAGCTAACCATTTGCTTAGCTGTCAAGTGAAATAATTTCAGCAGCATTTTGTGGCAGATGGTTTGCTAATGCATAATCTGCCTATTTCTCAGGGATGGTGTCACTTTGAAAGCTAGTTTAAAGAAAGCCTTCTTGGAGGTATCCCAAAAGCAGGAAGTTCCTTTTCACATCTTTAGTTAACAGGGCATTTCCTTTCTTATCTAAGCTAACCTTCCTTTCTTATCTAAGCTAACTTTCTTATTTAAGCTATTTCACCATGACAGAATCAGTTGTGAAGAGTGAAATATCTTTTTAAACACATGGAAATAACACTGTTAAGCTAGAAATCACTTGTTCACATAAAATTGACATTCCAGCAGCTTGTTACTGCTTCCCCTGGAGGTGTCCTTCAGAGCACAACATAAATGCAGATTGTGGGAATGGTGCTTTCAGAGGCTATAAGCTGGAGCTATCATAAAGTAAAAAATATGGAGGAGTCTCCAAGGAATGGAGTTATATCATTACAGTCTCACAGCCGAATAATTACTCAAAAGTAAGCATGAATGATTTGACTGGAGAATGATAACCTTAGTGTTTTGGTGAGCATCTCTCAAATAATTCACAGAATATGTGTTTTCTGCATTTCTCAGCATTTACTGACTCATCTGTTTGCCCGTTAGTATTTTAATTTTAAAATACCAAGAAATCCATTGTTATTGTAGCAACGTAAGTACAAGCTGACACCAACATGGTAATTCCTCATGATAACCAACCCAATACCTATCACAGACTGCAAAAAATGTATCTTTGGGTAATGGCAAGTCTTTAGCTTCAGCAGCTGGATTTAAAGAAAACAGTCAGAATTTTGTTCCTAAATTCATTAAGAGAAAATATGAAACATCTTAATACGAAACATCACTTATCACAGCAAAAGATCATGATTCTGGATCACGTTTCCATGGCAAACAATCAGACCACTGAAATACACAAATAAAGAGTCTATTTTTTTGCATGCAGACAGTGGTAAATTCTGCAAATTTAGAAAGGAACAGCTTATACAACTTACTTTCGAGCTCTATTTTCATTTTGTTGAAATAAAAAGACAAAACAAAAGAAAACAAACTGTAAAATATACTAAAACAACCAAATGAGCACAGTGAGCTCGATTCATCAGGCAGGAGTCCTAAGGAGTTGCTACTTCTTTCAATCAGTAACTGCCTGAGGTGGAGTCTAACTCACTTCCATTCATGATGAAGAAACCTGCAACAGCTTCAAACCTTCCCATTAACTATCATCTGTAGATTTTTTTATTCGTACAATACACAGAGTGCTTTTTGATACTATCATTTAGAGTGATGATTTCACCATCACCTCATTTAGAGTACATGAGAAGTAAAAAAAAATCCAGACTAGCTGAAGGCAGTTTTAGAGCTGTGACCGTGAGTTTGAGACTGCTACCATGATCTGCTCTGGTTTCTTGCATAAAACTAGCCCTGAAACTTCACTCCTTTAAGTTCTGTCTCCAAAGAAATGGTTGAGAAGGTAAAGGAGGGTGACAAATAAAAAACAAAGAATCCAGAAAGATGGAAAAGAGACATACACATTATGAGCCACTTGAGAAAACTGCAAAAGTGCTACAGCAATGTTTTAATCCATGGCACTTTCTTCAGCATTTTTAGAAAATTATCCTCATTTTGGTTTTGGTTGGGTTTTTTCTGTTTGTTGGGTTTCATTTTGTTATTTGTTTTTTGTTTGTTTTTTGTTTAAATACAAAATTCTTAGAACTAAAGGACAAAGGGAAATTCATTATTAAAATAGCTGTTCAAAGTTTGGCTGGTACAGCTAGAAAAAAAATTACTCCTGTCACCTTCTTCACCCCACCTTATTAATGAATTTTTAAAGCAGATGCAGAGCAACACTTTACATCCTGTGAAGCTCTTCTGGGCTTGAATGATGTACAAAGTTTCAGATAGAGCATGCTGTGCTTTTTAGATTCTTCTCTGAATATGCATACTCTTCTCTGACCATGCATACACAAGACACACACACACACACAAAATAAATAGCAAAGTTAAAATATGAAGAAATAACCTTTGCAATCAAGGACTTAAGTCCAGCAAAGGATGCACAGGCATGCCATCCTCTATTCCAGAACCCCTGCTACTCTTCTCTGCCTCCCAACCCTTTTAGCTAAGAAGGATGACCAACTGGGAAAATATACTTTTTTATATCCACACAAAAATGCCTTGACTTTTGTCATCTTTTTATTCCTTCAAGTATTTCTGCAATAGCACAGTAACATTTAATCCTGTAAGTTGCTAAATATAATACGCTAATCAAGGTTTATAGGATACTTCACACCTTAAGCTTAGCAACCTATGATTTTAAAACATTGCTATGAAATGGAGATACTGTTAGCCTAAATTTATTAACAGGAAATATGATAACCTGGCCTTTCCTTCCTTTTTTTCCTGCAAGATGACATAAAGGTGTTCTTTTCATGATGGATGCTTTCCTTGTATTTCCTCACAGCATCGATGGCTCAGACACAGACCCACACTGAAAAGTTATCAAAACGTCAGTTTGAAATTAAACTTAATTTATCTACATCTCCCCTGTATCTCACGGGAAGTAGTTGCATACGTCGTACAAATGGCTGCCTCAGGCTGGATGGGGACATTGAACAGAGCAGACAAATTGTGGCATGGGTCCTGACCATTCCTCAAGGAGTGTCTATGGTTCTGTTGGACAAAAGTCTCTTTTCTTTCCCCCATGTAGTCCAAGGAAAAGTAACTGAACCATTGTACAATTCCACTGGTTTTGATGTGCTTTATGACAGATATGTATTACGAATTTTAGATGAATACTTATAATCTCTCAATACTGTAATTCAGCTTAATCATCCTACTGGTTACAATTCTCAGGTTTTCAACCCTGGAAGATTTCAGTAGAGGGGAAGAACTCATCTGAATCTCGCCAGAGGTGCTCGAAGGTGCTCACATAATAGCTGTTGGCATGTACTCCCATTTTCTCCATGTCAGGGGTCATAGCTGACATACCAACACTTGATTTTAGGCACTGAGAATATATGATGGGGAGAGGCAACCGCTGGATATGTCCAACAACACTTGATGCATATTCTTTTCATTAAAAACAACATACCTACTCCTAGGCTCTCTTCAATCACATCATTCTGATTATTAATTATTAAAACATCTACTACTAATGAAACTTTCTTAATTTTCTTCTGTCTGTTGTAGCTTGTATCTTACTACCTGTAAGCAAATGTGCAACAGCAAAGGATCGTCTCAGCAGCAAAAGACAGTCTTAGATAATTCAAGAAGCACAGGAAACTTCTAAAACAACACAAGTTCTATTTACTGTGGACATACACAACCAGCATACTTTTAAATTTTTTTGCAAACAGGTAACATAGTAAAACCTCATAATTGTTTACTCAAGCAAAAAAAACAACCTCAAGAGCAATTTCAAGGATAAAGGAGGGGAGAAAAGGAGGGCAGGAGGGAGCAGGATGGGACACGGAGACTGAGAGTGACTATGAGGGAAAGAGAAACTAAGAGAAACCTGGAGAGAAAAGCCAAAGCAAAATAGTACTTACTGATGAATAGCTTGCAAGAATTTGCGTTGATGTTTCCTTACTTTTGCATGGTCTATCTTTTTAACCAGCTTTGTGTTTTTATAAATTAACCATGTTTCCCTGAGTACATTGGCTGCCGCATTTTTCACCTGTTTGGTAAAAGAAAAACACCAGGCTGTCAAACGTAGCATTGTGTCATGTTTTCTCTTTTCTGGAATAAACTCCTTCTAAAGCACTTAAGATCCTGCCTAACTGCGGGAAGTGGGTACATAGGAAGTGCAACACTGAAGGCAGAAAGCATAATTGGACCAAGGGGACTGCTGAGTAATTTCCATGTTACTTATAAACTTGGGACCAGCTCTCTTTGCATTGAGGAATAATTTGTCCCTCTTTAAAGAGGGAGCACTGTTTGGTGGTTCTGGCAATATAAATTACAGTAAGGAAATACTAACACTTTATCTATATGGTAATTAAATTAAAATGTGCTTAATAGTATCATAAAATTTATCACTTTCTTATTTATGGTTAGTACCTCTTCAAACTCTTAACAGTCTTTTAAAATATCCAGAGCTGTTTGAACACACTTTTTTGCTTTTTTTTTTTTTTTTTTGTTTATATTTCTATTCTTGTTTCTCTTTTACCATTTTTCCAGGAGATTTAAAAGATCTTGCCAATTAATATGGCCAGTGTTCTGTTTTGTAAGTCCTTTGATTTTTTTTTAAATGAAGCTTTCCATAGAATGTTGAATGTAAAAAAGTAAATACAGTTCTTCAGGCCCTCCAAAATTTTCAAGATTGCTTAAGAACATCACAGAACTTCAATGCAATGTTGATTAAAGACAGAATAACTAGTTACTTGCAAAGGAAAACTGCCCTTATTATTCATCTGTATTTTCTCTCCTTTCAACTTTATATCATGCCAGTCACTGCAGCATCAGAGCTAATCAGTGTTGAATGAAAGCCATCACAAGAATGCCATGCAGAAACTCTCCCTAGCAAGAGATTCCCACCTTGTCCCTGCAGAAGTGTTGGAGAGCCTTTGTCCTGCCTTTGGTCAAAGCACAGTTTGTGACCTGATGTGCATCTCAGATTTGTTTCCTAGGTTTGTTATGCATGTTCTCTGAGTTTCAAGAGCATCTGAAACTACCCAAGCACCAGCTAGATACAGTATCGGACCGATATTTAGACCTATATGAAGGACAGCTGAATAAAATAAACCTTAAAAGGCACAAATTAACACCAGACTCAAAATCTAGTCAGTCTTTACAAAACCCTTTTCCTCCTGAAAGACAGTTTGAACTCAGCTGTCAGATTACTCTAGAAAAAGTGTCCATGTTCGTAATGAACAATTTGTTTGTGGTTTAGTATCAACATGGCCTTAACTAACTGTTACAGGAGTGCAAACCAACACACTCAGATAAAGAACTAAAGTCAAACACCTTTGTACCTATGTAAGAACTGCCATCCCACTCATCCTTAGACTTTCCCTGACATGACTGTTTAGGGAAGATACAGGCTGTCAGTGCTGATCAGCACAGAAATGAGGGAACTGGCACAACCAGAGCAACCTGTCAGCATATCCTGGAAACAGCATGTGGAGAATGACTCAGCTCTGGGCAGCAGAGGATCTGTAGCAGCACGGCACTGCACTGATGCACAGAGCTGCACTAGGCAGCCAACCTTCTTCCCACCTGGACCAGAGACATGGTTTCCTGCTCAGGCATCAACATCCCTCTCCACCCATCAGCAGGGATAAGCTCTGTTGAGTTCTGTTGTAAGGACCTTCCCTTCCATATTGGCTCTTCTCAACAGCGAAGATCAAATAAGTTGAGAGGACTGTGTAGATCCCACTAATTTTTTTGTATCCTCAACAGTGACCTGTTTTATTTCAATAAAGAACTTCTATTGCCTGTTTGCCACATTCTTTCATTTTCCAAAATGTTACTGTATTTCAAATGATATTTCATTTATATTCAAACACTTGAAGTTACATTTCAAAAGAAAATATTTACAAAATTTTTTATTAATCTGTCCTGGGTTCAGCAGTAGCAGTCATTTTTCTCCTTCTTAGTAGCTGGTGCAGTGCTGTGTTTCTGGTTTTGGTC
>WYDI02024432.1:0-19938 GCA_009867235.2 Psittacus erithacus
AAAATACAATAAAGTAAAATAAAATAAAATAAGTAAAATAAAATGTGCCTTGAGAAACATATCCCATCTTAAAAAAGACCCACTAGCCAGTGTAATATTTGAGTTATTTCTGAATGCCTAATAGATGCCACATTTGAATACAATGGCACTATTTAGTCCAGGTAGTCTATGAAGTGCTTTGAATAGGAAATGTATTCTGAATATGAAATATGTATTCTGTTCCATTAAAGGCAAAGCCATCTATGCACCTTGGACATTTTCTGTCTGTACTGGATTTATGTATTTGTAGTTTGGGATTTTGGGCTACTAAAATACCCTTGGGCATTTTTTCCAAAAATAAGAATAAGCTAATTTAGCTTCATGACTAACCTTGATGATATTCAATTTGGACTGCTCCATAAGAAAGGAAAAAGTATTAAGTGCAACATTTTCCTTAGAATGTGTAAAACTGATTGAATTAAAATCCCCACTGTCTTTCTTACTTCTTTGTTTTTGAAGGAAATATGTGAATGTGGCTGTTGATGGCGGAGGTCGGGGACCTAGCTTAAACATGATCAGTGATTTTCACTCTGTTTCTAGTAGTCAGAATTGAACAAGGAAAAACAGTCCATATAGTACTTACTGGCATCTCATTGGCAGCTGCAAACCATAGTAACAGAACATTAGATCTACCCTAGGAATGCCTCTTTCAAGTGTAATGTTGAGATACCTAAGTACTGCAGCTCTGTAGCCGCTTCTGTTCTTTTAGTATTTTAGTATTCAAAAAATGCAAAATAGAATACTTGAGGCATCTGAAAGTGGTCAAAAAGAGTAGGAGCCACATCCTTGCACATCAGTAAGTTTTGGAGGGTTTTTGTCCTCACTGCGTATAGTGAATTTAGAACTCCAAAGCTTACTATTAAGAAGTCTGATTGAAAGCCTGCTGATTTCTCATCATAAAGCTCCTGTAGATGTTAATCTGAGTAAGAACCAACCCTCGGAGGGAAATATTCCATTCTCGTCCTTGTTGGCATTGTGTTGCTAAATAGTATGACAAGATCTTTCTTACACCCTCAGCAGTATTTTATGCAGTTCCTACTGTGGCTTATCTAAGAGCCAATATTAGTGCTCATTCACCAAAAGGTAAGAGTAAAGCAGAAGTGGTATCTTTATGCAGAAATCGATACTCATAAATAAAACAACCAAAGTCACTTTACTCAAATACTGTAAATGCTTTATTTTTACTGTAAATGTAATTGAAACAAGGTGATTCATTTCTGCTGGAAAATAGATGGAGTAATGAGCTAGATTTAGTCCTTCTTCAAGAATAGAGGATTTTTGTGAAGCAGAAATTTATTCTACAGCAAAAGCCAACAGGTGATTTCCTCTTCTGAACATTGTGAGTGTAGCTCAGGACAAGAATTATGAGAAAAGAATGCTCCAGGAAAGGGCTTCCTAATTGCTGACAATGGAGTAATACTGTAGTAAGTGTGGTACGAACTTTGAAAACTCCTGTAATATTAGCGTGCCTTGACGAAGTGAAGTGCCAAATCCAGGGTCAATAAATCTTAATGTAGATTCTCATGATTTAACATTAATGGTCAGATTAGAAGGAGTGGAATATGAAATGTGAGGCTTGTGCTACGCTACCCAGAGGGCACCCCAGTGTGGTGCATCCTCTGCCTGCATTCCATTAGTTATACAGATGTACAAGTACTCACAGAAGGGAATATTTCAGAATATTTATGCAATACACAATGTTTAGGGTCCAAAGCTGTGGATAGATAGCTAGTATAGTAAGGGCACAAAAGTAGCTGTAACAACAGCCAGAATGGTCATCATGTCTTGCTCTACCAGCACATTTGTGAGTCCTGTAATAATCTGGCTGTGGAAGCTATTACTGTAATACCTGAGTGATCAATACAGCTACACTTTTAAAAGGAAGCCATTTATTTGCAGACGATATCTGTTTGCATCATGTATAATTCCTGCCTTTCTCTGCATCTTCTGGCTTTGCTTTTCTATTTGTTCTTATTTTCCTGTCTTCTGCATCTTTCATAAAACTAAAGCCAAACATCTTGACAGTTACCTTTTACTCTTGCCTTTCAGTTGTTATGTTTTAATGTAGTAACATAAGTCGTCTTTGGCTTTTTAAACTTGACCTCCAGTTCTGGGTAGCAGGAAAAAAGAATGGAACTTGCCAGAGGCACACAATTGGAGACTGAAGGAAAGAGAGGGAATTCAAGATGGGAAGTAGAGAAGATATGAATGACTTGAGAAAGAGAATGGGCTGGCTTGAAATGCAACAAGAATAATCATTTAAACAAAAAATGAGTTCTGGGAATATTTTCCACGTTGATTAAGGGAAAGTGACTGAGAAATCTCTTTCCCAAAGGAAAAGTAGAATCTTTTCTTCTGTTACTCAATTCTGTAAAGTGTAAATTTGTTTTAGAAAGTACTTAGAAAAAGCTGTGAAGTTTAAGATTTTCACCAGGACCCCAATTTCCTTCTATGCACCTGATCAAATCCATCCTGATACACTCTTAAGGACAGAAGGTATAAGAGCATCTAACTTAATTTATTAGCCTTCTCCCACAAAACTATAGTCTCACTCAGGATTTAGACTGCAAGATCTTTAGGACTTTGGAAGGGCTCCCCTTCCAGCGTGGCACAGGGTCAGAGAGGCACGTACAAAGAACTCTCGTTCCTTAATTCTCAAGTTATATAGGGTTGCAAAGAACTGCCATGGGCAATCTCTGTACAAGATGAAGACAAAATGAAAGAAAGGTATGAAAGAAAATGGGAGCTGAGCTGAGTTGAGTAGAAGCAGGTGTCCAAAGATGTCTGTTTAATACCCTATGCTAGTGCTAGCTGCCTTGCACATACTTGCTCCTGATAGACTAGGTGCCACTTAAGCTGCAGAAGGCTACAAGCTCCCACCCTGTCCCAATAGGAAAAATCTGTAGTTGATAGCTGCCTAACAGAAAGATATTAGGGATTTTATATCCAGGGCAAAAGTTTCAAAAGATCTGTCTCAGGCTGAGCATCCAGAATCAAAGGCTACTTTTGAGAAATTGACCCTGGCCTTCAGAGAGACACTGCACAGACTTTTCTTATAATGTTTCCTGAAAGGTGAATTTGAATCTCATTCTGTATTCCCACATTGGACTAAATTGAAAGTGCTTCCACTGATGTCAACAGTTTAATGAAAATTGCTGTAATTTCATGGATTTTTTTGGTAACCTATGGTAAATGAGTTACATGCTGCTCTCTCTGTGTGTATATATATATGTGTACAGTAATTGACTTTTTTTTTCTATCCTGTTCACTACTGAAGACAAGTTTTTCTTTCTCCTCTCTCTCCTAGTTTATGCAAAGCTATATTCAGAAGGGTTTTCAATTTCTGTCTTGTCCTTGAGATACGTGAACTAAAATTTAAAGATGGATAGGGAGAGAGCATAGCGTTTCTGCCAAAACAGTTCAATATTCATAATCCTGTGATATGTAAAAGCTATTAAGAGGGAGCTATGATACCCACTAATCCAGAGGAAAACCTGTTCTAATTGTGATACCACATTGCACTGTTTTTCACTCTCTTATTTACGTATTATTTTATAAATTGTAATACAATGTGGTGATTGTCATATTGCATTCCATTCTCTAATCTTCCTTCTTGGGTTATGTGGAGCTTAGTATCTAGAGAATCAGGAAATAGCTGGGAAATGGACAATATAAATGCTTATTCAGCTATCTACAATTTGGTGTATTAATCCTAATAGAGAAAAATTCAATATGGCATAAGTATTAACACTGCTTTTTCTGTTGCTGAGTTATTTGTCACCATATTTCACCTTAGAAGTATGTAATTAATGACTCCTTAGTCATTGAGTTTGCAGTGCACTGCCCATTTCCACAACCTCAAAGCACTGTTTAAATGAGATTTACTGTAACGCTAACTTTAGTTGTTGCAAAAATGCCACAGTTAAACAGTACTGGTCAGTATAGGGAGAATAGCAAAGGCTATTGATGTATCTGTTTGAAAAGCCAAATTAATCCTTGCTTACATTTCTCCAGCAGGATGTGATGATTCTGGTTTAGGAAAGTCACCTGAACTTCAAAATAGTCACATAATTCACCAAACTCCAAAGTTGCCAAATAGGAAATGCATATGAAATATCTGAGCTATTTTTATAACATCCAGGATTTCGTGCTGTAACAATGACTTCTTTAAAACATTAAGTCCTCCAAGATTTTTGGAAATAAAAAAACATATTGTCTAGTATGCTGTAAAAGAAAAGAAAAAACTGCTAACCAGATTTTCTGCTAAAGAATCTGCAGTTTCCTGTTGCTGTAAGCAGATACGGAGGTCCACACTCACTTCATTAGTTACAATCTGCAGCAATTCTTTTGAAGTCAGTGCAGTTAACCAGCTGTAAAACTAATGTTACTGAAATAAAATCCACACCCACCATAGCCATACTTTCCGTCATGTATCACACTCAATTCTAATATTTCTTTCATATTCTCCCTATTGCTAATAGTAAAACAATAGTATCTCAAATATTACCGAGTGGTAACCACTGTTAAATTTCCATTTATTTATAGTAATGACCGCTGTGACTGAAGAGTAGCAAATGCAGTCAGCATGCGTGACTCAGAGCCAGGCAAGGCAGGAGTATAGCTAAATACCTTTTGACAGCTAGCACAATACTCATTCCTCTACAGCATATTGCATGCATTCTATACATATTCAGTTCCGTTAGAAAAAAAGGTTTTTCTACCAATCAGGGCAGTGTATGAAAATAATTCCATCTCTTCGTGCTGCATGCATCATGATTATGGATGTGCTGAAGCACCAATAATCAATCTCAGTTACTGGAGAATGTGTTGTCACTTGCTGCTCTTAGTCATGCAAAGTGGTGTACAAAGAGGAAGAAGTAATCCAGCTTGACTTTCATGGAGGTATTATTGTACGTGAAGCATTGAGAGGTTATACATTATGATAGGAACACAAGCTGCTCAATGTTGTTCATTTTACTGTGTTATTATAAATGATTATGGAAGTAAAATATAAGCTGGGTGGCTACACTGTTGGCAAAGTACCTTGGGCTTTTCTTCCACTCTCTTCCACCCATCCAGGCAAATTGCTGGGGTGGCATTATCAGGCATTTTTTCCTCCTCCCAATGAACTGTTTCCTTTCTGCAGCAATTAGCTTAAAATGATCCAGTCTATATCCGACAAAATTGACATCTCTTTGTAAGTGGCAGCTCTCAACAGCACAGTTCAGAGTTGCAGAGATCATCCATATTAAGCAAAGCAACCAAACATTCATTTGCATCGCGTTTACCTTGAGGAAACTTCAGCACAGGTTTAATATTAAGTGCATGCTTAATGTTTTGTTGAGTAGTAAAATCCTTAAAAGGCAGTTCTCTCAGCAGCAAATAGAAGCCTAAAACTCAGTGAGTGCTACTGAATTGACTTCCAGTAAGTACAAAATAAACTAATTTGAAGGGCGAAAAAAATCTTAAGTCTGCATCTCATGCCAAAGATTTTGTTACACCCACAGCTGTAAATCTGAGGAAGAGTAAATTGGCTAATGACAAGATCCAACCTGTGCAATTATGTGGGGTCTTCTCAAAGTGCGATATTTCTTTTTAGAGTCTGTATTTTTAGGCTACAGGCTGAAATGAAGGACACTATTAAACTGCCACTTCTGGGTATTATGTTGTTCATGGCTTTTCTCTATTTTTGTCACCCAAGGTTGCAATGATTTTCTGAGGGATTTCTGTTGTTATCGCCATACAAGTCCATAGTATAGCTAGGTCAGAGCATCATTTTGAATGATCCTGAGTTCAGCTCAAGATTGACAGTAAGAACAAATTAGATCATACTTCTTCTTATAACCCCATATGGAGAAAAGGAAAATATAATTGCATTTTTTGTTTCATCTTTCATTTGTACAGCACTGGGGTCATTAACCCGCCCATACCCTGAGAACAGACAGGTTTTTTTGCAACATCTTGTAACAGTACTGAATGAATGAATAACAATGTTGTTATTAAAAAAAAAAAAAATATATCCTTTTATTTCTGGTTCATTTTAAATGTCTTAATAGAATGTATGCAAAATTCCAATTTGAGCAACTAGGATTCTGTTTCCATGGCCTTGGTAACAGTGATCATGAACCTTGCCATTGCTCCTTATAAAGTACTTATCATAGATAGTATGCTGGAATTTCACTTACTTTGCTTCACCATTAGCTCCTCAGATCAGTGTCTCTTCTAGTTTCCTGAAGACAAGTAAAGATAGGCCAAGCCTGTGTCTGGTAAATGTCCTGCCCTGTAAAGCCCATGCATTTCTGTATTGCTCCTATTAGAGCAGTTTATTCCTGTGCATGTGCTTTCTCATTTCACTTCTGCACAGGCTGCCCTTGAACCATGTCTGTTTTCTGGGGAAGTGAGAGCAGGGGGTATGGAGTGGAGAGAAGTAAAGCTCTGGTTGTTACGATGTCTTTCTTGCCTCAAACATTTAGGGTTAATAATTTTATATGTAGCATGATTCTGTGTTCTGAGGTAGCTTTTCTTCTTGCTATTTGCTATGGGATGTGTGAGTACTTGTGTTTGACATGGGTACTTGGACTTCATAGTTTAACGTAGTTAATAATACAACTGTGGAATGAAAGATATGCTGGAGCATTTTGAAAGAGGAGTTGTGATTGAAATACAGTAGTGAGAAGCTGACAGAGTTTATCAAAGAAGAGCTTCAGTTTACTTTCATACAGAAGGAGTGACTGTTTTCATATTCACTAATCCCCAAATAACCATCAAGAAATATTAAAATACACATTTTATTAGTTTCATTTAATTTCTTAATTGCTCAAATTCAGTTTACCAATTTATTGCTGTGTGAAATGCTTAGAGGCGATGCGTACATTAAAGGGATTATTTACATGTAATCCCTCCTTCCCAAAGGATACAAACTGATCATTTATGAATCCTGATTTACACTCTGTAACAATACCAGATGAATGAAATAGTTACTGTAGAATGATGTAGCTCCTGGAAATGCAATACTGCATGGAGTATGATTTAGTACTAAAACTGAACTATCTCATTTTCGCTGATGATTTTAGTAAAGGTTCATGAACTTCACTTCTAGAATTTAGATGAACCAAACTAAAACTGCTTGCTGCAATTGAACCATTTATTTTCTGGGAATATGCACAATCAAGACATTAAATTCAACCTTGGAGAAAAGTCTATTTTAAAATGTAACCCATGTTCTATTTGGGATGTGGATTATTTTCAGCAAGGGTTATGATTTTACAGGAAAGAGATTTATAATTAGTTTTAAAATAATTGGCAGGGATTTGCCATTGAGATGCAGCCTTGCAGCTTGCTCCCTGCCTGTGAATATCACTGTGGGTATCTGTTTGCCAGCCAAAAGGTGTGAAAGTAAGATGTAATAAGAGAAAGAAAAAATCAGAAACCTTAACCACAGTGAGCAAAAAGGAATAAAACTTTTAAAAGTCTCTAAGTACCTTATCTAGAAGGAAATGTCATTAACCTGCAGTCTAATCATTGCACACTTTTGCAGACTGATAAAATTCACCTCTAGTTTAAAAGAGGCATTTACTTACCCTTTTAGTGTAATCCCTACCCTTTCTCTTTGGCCAGACATAACCTGTTGTATTAGAAATGTTCACGCTCCAAAAGCATGGCCATCTGTGCCAGCAGTAAAGAACATTAGGGTTTAAAATAATCTGCAAAAGCAATAGTCTCTCGCTTAAAAATCAAATACCTGAAATCTGTAATTCTGTCTTCATCACTGAAGAATTACTCCTCATTTCGGCTTGGTTAGAATTCTCCCCCTCGTGTTTATTGGGGGATTTCTATGTGCTCTCATTTCCCCACAGATTGTGGTCTCCATAGGCTGGCAAATGCAAAATAATTAAATGTTTAAAGGGATGTGTATTGTCTGTTTCATTAGATTGAGATGGAATAAGCTGACACTAGCAAAAGAAAACAGTTTGCCAGTCCACACTATGCTTGACCTGCCTTATGCCTAGGATTCTGCTATGATTATTGAGCTAATGAACTTTATTGATGAAAAATTACTTACCTATATACATTCTTAAATTCTGTGGCAGAGCTTTAAATAAATGCATTGTCTACCTAGTATAGGTTTATGTGTGTCTATTTACAACAATATAGTATTTCATTATGAAAATGGTTTACTTCAAATAACTTTTGTGGTTTTGTTTGTTTATGTTATGGAGACGGTAATTATATCTGCACATCTATGGCTGAACTGAGATTTGCATGCTGAGCAGGCATCCATAAACATAAATTTTTGGTTTATATGGACACACGCACACATTTTTCCCTGTATAATTACGTGATGTTTCATTAAGTCATATAGATATATTTGCACTTTTGTATCTTTATATATTTAGTGGGTACAAACGCAGGCTGGTAGTCATACCATTTTATTTTATTTGCATGATTTTGCAGAAAAAAAAAAGAAACACACCAGTCCCTAAACGAATGTTGTTTGTCTTGTCTAACTGAGCATCTTTGTTTCTAATGACAGGCGTACTACATCCAGTGTTTAAAGTGTAGCGCATTAAAACTTGGAGATAGAAATGCTTACATAATTGCGTGTTTCACACACCCCAACCCCCCCCCCTTCTTTTTTTTGCCCCTGCAGGTGGAACTGACAGGCAGCAGTGTGTTTGACTACGTCCACCCAGGAGACCATGTGGAGATGGCAGAGCAGCTGGGCATGAAGCTTCCCCCTGGGCGAGGCCTTCTCTCGCAGGGTACAGCAGAGGATGGAGCCAGCTCAGCATCCTCATCTTCCCAGTCTGAGACCCCTGAGCCAGGTGGGAATTGCAATTGCAATGAGTAGGTTGGCGGGCAGGACCTTTACCAAATGATTGAGCTCAAGTTGCTAGTGGGAAAAGACTATAAATAGGTCTAATGGTATTTAACAATTCAGGGCAGCTTCAAGTTCCAAGCAGTAATTAAATAAGGAAGGGATTTAAAAATAAAGAGACATTTTAATAAGTATAATAGCAAAGATCTAATTTTGGTTGAACAATACATACAAAAGGTACTAGTTCATTTAGTTTCTCTTTCAAATTATTGAAAAGGTTCAGATTTAGTATCTCATCTCTTTTATTGTTACAGTGGTTAAAAGTAATGCATTTATTTATTATTCAGCAAAATCTTTGAATAGGCTTTATGAATATTAGCTTGTGAAGAATGAAAAGTATTTGGGACTTGTAGAATTCTTAGTTCTTTTTTTTAACATCAGAAGGTACTTGAAAGATGTGAACAGATAAATTAAGGCTAAAAAGAAAACAGTAATGGCTACATTTTAAACTGCCTTTCCAACCTCAGTATTTAATTAGATCAATTGTATAGAGGAATGAACAGAAGTGACATTCCTCATTGGAATTCCTTCCAGGCCTCTTATAGACTTTGCATTCAGAATGTTCCCATTTTCATTGTGTTGTACTGATGATAATTTAAGTATTAGGGGAAAATCCATTTATAAATTAAACAAAATGACTTGATATCCATCAGTCCCCTAGTTCATCAAGCTGTTCAAACACGAGGAAGATTGGCTGGTCGGCCTGGGTCTTCCGAGAGCTCTGGTAATTAGATCTGCGAAGGATTTATTCTTTGCTGATTGGGGCTTTAAATTAATTGAAGTTCCACATTTGTGGTTTTGTCCTTTTTGTACTTTTTTAGAGGAGATATTTCATATTCTTGTGTGGTGGAGTGCTTGGCCAAGCAGCAGTGGTTTAAATGTTAATTTTTCTCATGAGAAGTTTAAGATTTTTAATGAATCAAGGCCTGATTTGAAGTGCAAAGTTTTATTTGCTTACTTGGGAAATTATTTTTTTACTATTTAAAGATGCTTGTACTGTACTTGATCTGTTGTTTTCAAACAAGCTCTTAAAAAAAAGTATTTTATTACTGAGCATTAAAAAAGACAAAAGGAAATAAAGCTTAAAGCTAACATTAGAAGTGTTGGAGCAAGCATGAAAATATAAAACTGCTTCTTTGTATGTGAGCTGTAGAAGCATGGAGAAATTAATCTATATTTAATGTGCTAAATATTATGTTCACAATGCCATCTGGAAGTTATCACAGAAGGAAATATGTAAAGAATATATACAATCAAGATATGCTCCTACAGAACTCAATAAAAGGAGAAAAAGAAAGATTCATTCTCTAGGGACTTGGGTTAAATGTTTTCCTCAAAATAATCCTTGTTCCGTTGTGACCCCATGTGAGTGAAGCTAACAAAAGTAGCTGAGGGCATTGCCATGCAGTAAGCTTCCCAACTTATTGATCTGGGGGTTAATTTATGGTTTGGAAAGCAGGAATCTGAGAAGATTGCTTGAAATCCTGTATCTGGATTTTTTTATTCATCTGCCTTTCGTTGTCATTAGGGTTATTGAAACAGCCTTATTTGCAGCAGAGAGCCCAGAATCAGTAATAGTGTTTGTGTTTGTCTACTCCTATTCCCAGAGCTCAGCCGAGGCTGTAGTCCAATTTGTTGTCTCTAGTGGGCTCTTAATATTAGGTAGGAAGATATCCCATTTTAGATTTGATTGAGGAGCTTTTCTGGGTCTCATCCTGCTTTGAATGAACGCCCACTTCATCTTATTCACAGGGAAACTAGAGGAGGGAAGAGGGAGGGATATACAACTCATCTCCATTGTCATGCATGCTGTAAAAATATAAATGCCCATTGCTGTAATTGCTGCCACCAGGTGTTAGAGTTTATGTTTGGGATTTGGCTAGTATATGCCTTATAAATAAAGTTGTTCCACTTAGATTGTTGTAGAGTTATAGTTATCGTGTATTTTAGAAAAATAAAACTACTTATTCCAGTTTTCTTTTTTTCCTGTTTGACATTTTCCTCATATCACTAGTGACCTTTATTTCTCTCCAAACGTGTTTAGTCTTAAACTTGAGGGCCACTGCTTATAAGCAACCAGAAGTGCAGGTTTGGTTTGGAATTTAAACATTTTTCTCACCCCGAACATGGGTTTTCAGCACTACCATTTGCATTTCATGTCACTACAAGCTTGTAATATTCAGGCTGGAAAGATTCAGCCTCTATTCTTTGTACATGGCAGAAAGGAATGAATTGTTACTTAAAAAATTATTTACTCTTCTTTCTATGTAAATCATTATTTGCAGTTTTGTCAAATCACAGCTAATAACAACATTTAAATTGACTGATAGAGTTCTGTAAAGCAGGGTAGGGTGCTACCTTTAACTAAATGTCTTCACTAATGCAGATGATAGCTCCAAGGGAGTTTGTTAAAAAGTTAGTGTCAAGCTGTACATCTCAAAGCTCCTTATGGTTCCTTAAAAGCTGAAAGAGTTTTAACTAGATTCTCTGTATCTTAATAACATGAAAGAATGTTTTTGAAGACTGCTGTTCATTGCATCATAATCTCTTTAGCTGTGCTAAGACACTAAGATATTTTTAAATAACAGTGTGTGTAATTTTGGGGAAAAAAGGATATCAATATGTGATTACTATGAAAATGAAGAGGCAGCTAGTAGGTATGGAATTTTTCAGAATCCTTGATGTGTTCAGTGTAGCATTACTAAATGACTGAAATCTAAATAACATTTGGCATTATAATAGAAGAAAATAACTGACTAAGCTAGCCTAAGAAGAAGTGATACTGCAGCACAATAAGAGATGTTTTTCTTCAAGCAGCAGACTTTCTTCTCTGAAATTAGGCTGAAGATAATGGGGGTAATTAAAAATGTATACTTACAGGACAGCACAAAGCAGAAAAAGAGGGGGTTTAAGGACATACTTTCAGAAGACGTGTTTGACAAAAAGCTTTACTCATGTGAGTAGGTGTTTTCAAGATTGGCACTTCAGTGGGTATGTTCTTTGAAATCTCTGAAACCTTCAATTCAGCTTAATATTAACAATAAAGATTTTAGGGTAATTTGAAAGCCTTGATGTAGAACCTATCTTGCAGAATCCCATTGTGAGAAGAGAACCTGTGGACCATGCTGCCTGGATGGTTAATTTACTGTTTCTACATATCTACTTGTGTCTTTTCATTAGTTGTAATAGTTCTGCAGGCTTGGAATTATAATGGCAATACTGTCCTTTAATAAATGCAGCATAGCTACTGTTATGTGCCCAGTAAATGGAAAACCAGCTGTTTTCAAGGGGCAACAGAATAAGGAAAAAACATCTCTTTATTTGGGCAAAACAGTTATCCAAGGATTGTAAGAACTACTGTGTATTTCTCTCTACTAAAGAAGCATTTCCCTCTCTGTTCCTAAAACCATCTTATATCAATAACATCAGTTAGTAACTGTAAGGCTGATGTCAAGAATAACATATTCCAGCTGCATTTTAGAATGACTTGAGCTGGGACAAGGCACTCTTGGAGTTTACTGAATGGGTGAGAGCTTTTAAAGGGAGAAATCAATACTACAGCAGAATTTAGACAACTTAGCAAAATATATCAGACAGAACTTTAGTGAAAGAATAACTGCAACAGCAAGTTAACCCATGGGGTGCCTGAAGTACAGTCTATAGCGTTTCATTTTTAAACTCTTAGCTGTAAAGTAGAACATTAGTTACTCTAGCAGGGGACTGGTTACAAATCCATTTCCCTTAAAGGTCTCATCCTCACATGCTTTATCCAAAATCTTTGTGATTTTTCACATCTAACCTCAGGTTAAACATATGCAATTAAAGAATTGGCCAGTTAAGTAAAATTGCTTAAATGTAAAGAAAATTTACACTTTTTTTCCTGAGTTACTACTTAGTAGAAGTGATGCCTTTCTTAGGAGGAGTGAGCAATACTGAAAAAGACAAATACTTTCTTGGGGAAAGTCTTGGTAGAGATGAATAACTGTGTTTGGGTAGAAGAGATTAGCGTCTGAAAGGTCTGTTACTGCAAGTATATTTGCTCAGGTCTTAGCAGAACATACTTTTAGTAACTGTATTTCCTGTGCATGGATTAACATCAGATACAAGGACAGGTGCCCACAGGCTAATGCTGAGTTTGTGTGAGGAAGAATATAACTTTCTTACAATGCATCTGTGACAAATGTCAGAAGACAGAAAAACAAACAAAAAAAACCCCAAAAACCCCCACAACAGCAAACCTCAAGAAATGTCTCAGGCAGAACTGAAGAGTATAATATTCTGATAATTCTAAATTTTTAACTTTAAAGATATCTTTTTTCTGTTGAAATTATACTGAAATAGTAGAAGCCTGTAAAGAGACTAAGTAAATGTCCAGTCAAATGGTGCTGTTACCAGTCAAGTACTACAAGTGTAGAGGAGAGTCACTCTTTTCCCACCCTGTCCATTTTAGTAAAGTGTAAATTTAAAAAGCCCAGGTGGAAGTATTCAAACAATAACCTGCACAGTAATTAAATTGTTTCTTTGGGTGGTTTCAAAACCAAAGAAATTAAAAACATGAAATTATTTTGATACCTTATTGACCACTGAACTTCGTTGCAGTCCTGCCCTCAAGCTATGCTGTGGGAAATTATATTTCTTTTAAAGTTTTAGAGCCCTGTCCACGTTTGGTTAAAGTATGAGAGTTCCAGATTCACTCGTTTGGCTCTTAGTGGTCCTTAGCAAAAGTATATGGGAATAGAAATCTTTAGGTATTTTCTTAATGTTGATGTAATTTTATTCAAGTCATAAAATGTGAACACTTTACGTTGCAACTGGAGTGAATATATTTGCTGGAAGCCTTTGCTTTTTGATTCCTTCTGAATCTTCATATGTGCCTTCATGGCTGGTACTCCCCGAGCTGCAGCACCTGTTGACGTGCCCAGGCTGGTTTCAGATTTGTTAATTTGGGTATTGCCAGCAGTGGTGCTAAAGCAGCATGGATCTCACTTCTGTTGCAAAACTCACCTTAAATCTGGGTAAATATTTAGAAGAATCAGCTGGAAACAGCAATTATTGTTCAGCATTGCCTGTGACTAAAAAAGACACTCTTCTATATGTTGTAATACTCCTTTATCTGCATGCAATAAAACCCAAACGAGTAGGGTAGGGCCCAGAACCTCAGAGACATTCACCTCAGTTTTTGTTTTACTTTTTTCTTTAATCCCACATGCACGCAAGAATGGTTCATTAGGATTTTCATTCTGGAGTTTGCTAAAGTCACTTACGAGGTTACTGCCCCACTTACACACTGTGACCTCTGCAACAGATTAATGCCACTGATGGTGAAGGAAGAGCATGGACAGGTTGTTCACTTGTCAGTTGTCACCTTCACAGCCAGGATATTAATATAAGCTGAAATCAGTGGTGGCTTCAGTAGTGGCCAAGCTGACCTGTGAATTGCAGCTGCTGAGAAGCAGACACACCATGCTTGGCAACCTCAGGCAGAAAGATGGCAGAGACCTAGTGAGCAGACACCTTCTTTTTTTGGGTCAGTCCACTAACTGTAAAAGCAACAGGGAAGGCAAACCCCATATTATGCCAAAGGGAAATGAAGCTGCAACCTTGCTATGTTTTAGTGCTAGTTCCATGACAGGGATGGCTGCCTCCTGTGACAGCAAGGTTTCATCAGAAGTGCTGTCGCAAGAGCTTTACTTCTTGTGAAGGCGCAGCGGGTGAGAACATGGTACATAACCTGTTGTTCCTATTGCCTTATTTTCTCCTCTTAAAGCAAAATTTTTTCCTAAACTCCGTGTCAGAAGCTTCAACGAGGTCAAAAAGCATTCTGCTGAGCTGCTGTTCTCCCATTTGGCAACCCCCAGCTACTGTTGCCAGCTTCTGCTTCTTTCATTTGCATTTGCAAAGCTTACAGTTTCCTCCCTGCTGCAGCTTTCAGTTGGACAGATACTGGAAATGTAGCTAGGAGAATCATTTACAGCAAATGCAAACAGGCTACTGGAATTGTAGTGTCATAGAGTCTTAGTGCTGACTGAACCTGAGGTAAAGAACATCAGCCCACAGCCACTACATGTATTTTCTATTCATTCTTGTGCACCAGCCATGACAGTCTAAAAGTAGAATTTAAAATGTATTTCTGGCTGATTTTCTGGTTCCTAGAATATTCATCCTGAATATCTCAGGTTCACAGCTCCTGGTGTTAAACAGAGGTACAGCCAGGAGGGGAGTCACATTAAAACAGTGCTGTTCCGTAAGCTGCTGTAAGCTGCTGTTAAATACTCACAAATAAGGAACCTAAAGGTATCCTAGACATAGCTTCCCCGTGTCTGTTCTGTTCTGAATGCACTTCAGCCAGAAAGTCAGGGATAGAGTTCAGGGAATACCACAGTAAGTGGGTATACTGAGAAATTAAACATACATATAAGGTATGTCAGTGTAAAAACCCTGAGAACTGCCAGTTAATTTTTCCCACAATTACTGTTCAAGTTGGTTGAACTATATTATTGCATGGTACCTACAATGCACAAGAAATGCCTTAAAAAACTTACCATGAAAGTTAAAACTACAAACCAAACAACTGTGTACTGTCTTGTTTCCAACATCATTCACTTGTAAAGCATTCATTTGGAAACACTGTGATGTGCTTTGTGATACCTATTAAATTCTGTAAACGTGATGACAATAAGGAATGTCAGATATTTTTTGAAGCCCCTTTGGTAATGTATTTCAAAAACAGCTTGAAAGTGATTTTTTTTCCCCACTTTGACAGGTGAATTATTTGCTGCCTAGTGTAGTTTTCTGAATAGCTGAAGTTTTCTATCAATGAGATGAATTTAGAGTCAAGCAAAGGAAGCCATCTCACTAACCCCGCATCCAGCCCCATTCCCAAGGCAGTTTGACTGTATCTACAGCACTTTCTGCTGTACTGCAAATGTCAAACAGAAGGTATAATGGATTTAATATTAGTGCTGGCCAAGGTGTTGAGGGAGCTGTTAATAATGTCACTCCAGTTATTGATCTGAAGCCTTTAGAAATCAAAGAAAAGTGAGAGATCCCCAACTGGGGAAAAGCACAACAGTGACTGTTTTTTATTGCCAATATATTTCTACATATATAGTGCTGACTTTCTGGAATTATGTGATCATCATTAATCTTGGAGAGATTTTTGGAATCATTATGTGGTAGTATAATATCAGGCTAATCTGTATGCATGCTGATGTTAAAATTTGCTTTCATTCCAGCCACGAGTCAACAGTACAGTAAAAGTACAGAAGTGATGACAACATCAATGCAAATACTTGGATGTAGGGAAAATTTTACTTATTCTGAAACTGGTGAGGTTGAGATGCTTGGATTTGACTCTTCCCAAGAACACTGTCATTTCATCTGTCTGTTAACCTGGGATGTGTGTAGCTGCTACTGCAGAAGGCTAGATTTTTCCTAATTCTAATAATCATGGCTCAGCTGCCTCTGTTTACCACAGAGCTAAATTTGGCTCTAAGTTTATATTCTTCTAGGTTCCTTTGCCATAGTTAATCCTGAAGGATTAACTTGTTTTGTTCTAAAATAGAAATTGGCTCTCAGAATAAGCACATGCTTTCTTCCTTCAACAGAATTTTTCAGTCTTGTGGCAGTCTATACAAGAGGAACCTCTGTCATCTTTAGTCAGTAATTAATAAATGAAACTAAAATCTAGAATTTATGTTTCATTTATATCAAATAAACATAAAGTTCCTTTCCATGTTTATATAAGGTAAATAAAGATAAAGCCAGCAGATAACTTGCAACAGCTATCTGCTTGATTGAAAATGAAATCTCTCCCTACTACAAGTGTGCCATGAAGTCGGTCATTGTACAGAGATATAGACACATGAAAGTGCCTGAGTACAGTATATGTATATAAGCATATATACATATCTATGTATGAACATATAAGAAATACATGGTAAATTGTGAAATAAGGTACTCCTTATGTATTTATTATATTACAAAATTAGGCAAGTATATTTATTATATTTCAAATTTCCAAACCAGTATAAATAGGATAAAAATTTACCTTAGCTTTCATTTGATCTCTATGCACTGTGATAAACACATACTTAAAAGAATTTATTTTTATGTAAAAATTCTATTAACTCTTCCATGACTGGGAAACCGTCCAACAGAACCCCTGCTGCACTCTGGACAAAGCAGTATTTAGTGGGGTCATGTAAGTTCTTTGAGAACAGGGAAAAGAAAATCAAAAAATATGGCTGGAGGATTAGAGACTGCATGGATCTTCTACTGTACTCCTTCCCTCCCTTAATAAAGACAAAGACACAGGTGAAGTAGACTGGAGAATGTCTACTTGCCTCTGTTGATTTCCCCAGCTGCTTTCTCCAGATCTATTTGGTCTGGGCTCTGAGGCCAAGATTTTTGTTTCATTCATCACATGTCTATAACAGTACTAATGGAGTGTGTTCTTATGTCAGCTAAAGGGTTGTGAGAAATAAGACTAAATTGTCCTCCTGAATATCCCCAGTCTTACATGGGATTGTTCTTGGTCATAGAGCTTAGTCTGGAAAAGTCACAGTAATTGTGTTTGCAATTTGTTGCAGGTGATAATTTCGTATAGCTACTTGTGATAATCAGTCTACATGTGCATTTAGAGTATATTCATTTCTGTACACAGAGATAATGTTCATTTCATATTTCTGTCAGAAGTCCTTTGTTCAGAAGTCTTCCACAGTTTTTATTTTGTGCCCTTCTCCAAGCTCTTTCAATTTAGCCTCTTAGTTTCAGGTGAAGGCCACATTTTCCAAAACAAAACAATCATTTTAGGTTGTCACTGTATTCATCTGTGTAGCCTTAAATCACCTTGGCTTTTTTCCTCCATCCTGTTGTTACAATTTCACATCCCATTTACTGTTGCCCCCCCCCCTTGTATTTCCAACCTCCTTTGATTTCTGCCTTTTAAATTTTGCTATGTATCATTGTGTAACTTTTCAAATTAAGTACCATTTACCTATTCATTATCTCTGTTTCCTAACTGTAGGAAATCTTTTTTTTTTTTTTGACAAACTTGTTGATGGCTTCTTTAAATTAATTTAAATAGCAAAATTATTTTATGATCTAGTAATTTTGCTTATTCCGCCTTTTAAATTTGGAGTAATAAAACCTAGAAATTATTATTCTATTTAAACAAATACTTTAAGATTGTGTGTTCCTCTACAGCATAAAATTGCTCTACAGCCTTTACGTCCCCAACCTATGGTGATATTAACTTGTCTTTCAAATATTATACTTTTAATTGCGGCTGAATAGGCTGTGTCTTTAGCATATTAGAATAGAACGGTACCGAAGTTTAATAATCTGAGACTTCCAGCGGATCAGACCTGGCTACTTAAAGCTCTTGGCTTGTTATAAGTCAGTTATGTTTTATTCATCATACTACAGACTAAAACCTTGTTCTTGTCAAAATTACACAGTTCTATCTTCTTTATGTACACAAAACAGCAGAGATACAAAGGATGATATTACTTGGTATCGATTCAGCTCTGCAGGAGGCAGAGATCAGAAAAGGCAGAACTGGCCAAAAGGAATGCCCGCCTTCAGTGAACAATTTTAGTTATGGTCACACTGGGAAAAGTCTGGAAATAGTGCTTTTGTGTGAAAGGTTTGCTGCTTCCAGCTCTCAGAGCTTTTCACAGGAAGTTTCTCTTGGATACTCCTTGCTTTTCAGCTGTCAATAGTATAAAACCACTCTGAATAACTTGCCTAATTATCATTGCTTTATCATCCCTATTTGTCTATCATCAGGTAAAATAGACACTGATTTTCGTCTCTGATTTTATTACATTTTACATTTTTTACTGCGGTAAATTGCTCAACTAGCTGCAGGGTGATTGAAAAATCCACTCCCTTGTTTGTTCCCCGAGTCCTCTGTGCTGCTAAATCCTGAACAGTCACCCTCTAGCAGCAGCAGGTCAGCTACCAGCAAGCTGTCTATTCTGTGTCTGTACAGCACCCAGCATGGTCAGGTTCTTGTCCAGTGCACCTATGATGGTGATACTCATCTACACCAGACAAAAAGGTAGGGCTTTTTACAGTACAATAGGGTATTGCACAGGTCTGTGCAGCCAGCAGCCGTGCTGGCTGTTCCCTCCTGGGACTGGGCACTTAATGGGTGCTAATGTGGCAGGACTGAAACACAATACTAATCCAGTCCAGTGTAGGTGGTTGGAACTAATTATTTCATTAACTGTAGTTTATCAAAGTGCATTACCCTTAAAGGTTTTGTAGAACATGGAATGAAAACATGTATTTGTGCTATCATCAGTTACATAGAGCTTCCTTTTTTTTTTTAATTTTTTCTTTTTGTTTTGTTTTGTTTTAAGTGGATTTCATTCTGATGATAGGTGCCAGATGGAGACAGCCCTGGGGAATGAAATTGTTTGTTTATCCACAGAACACGTACAGCATGGGCAGCAGCAGTGTAGTCTTTCCCATGCTGTTTTATTGCTGCTCTCCAGCCTTGCCCTCCAGTAACAATCTACGGAGGCGGGAGGGCAGTTTACAGTCCATGCCCTGCCCAAACTCCAGGTTTTTTCCTGTGAATATCTGCAGTAGCGCCAGCTGGGATCCATTTTAATGCACTTTTTGGCATGGGAAGTATGTTGGTCCCACTGTCCAGTCCAAATAGGCCACCAAATGATAATACTAATTAACTGCTTACCTAAATCAAATTTTAATCAGTGACCTACTCACAAAAGATCAAAGGCTTTCGTTTCATGTTGCCTATTGTATTTCTCCTGAGGCATCTGTTTTCTTATAATAATGGTTTTCCTCCTAGCAAGAACATCAGAAAAAATGATAGTACTATCAAAAAAGCCAAAACAAAAACTAAAAACAGCAGCGTAAAATCTCTTTAATGAGATTCTTTGCAAAGGGGTGAGAAATCTCATTCTCCTGCGCTGCAGCCCCACCCCTCTTCTGCCAAGAATAAATGTTGTCAGAGAGATTTAAACCAGGAAAAGAAAAAAAAAAAA
>WYDI02024433.1:4650-15857 GCA_009867235.2 Psittacus erithacus
TTGGAGCAAGCTGCTCTAGTGGAAGGTGTCCCTGCCCGTGGCAGGGGTTGGAGCTGGATGAGTTTTAAGGTCCCTTCCAACCCAAACCAGAGGTAAGTGTGTTAAAATCCCTTACCATGAAGCTTTTGTGCTGAGGACAGGAAGGCAAATAAAGGATGCAAGCCGTTCTGCAGGGCTATGTTTCAGTGAGGTCCATGGCCTGAGCTCAGGAGAAAGCAAGATAATGGCATCAGGGTGCTGGAAGCCAAATTTTTGGTGGTAAGGGGCTCTGGTCCCAGCACTGCGCTGTGAATTGACAGGTCAGCTGGAAACCTGGGCCTCCCACTGCACCCCGAATCATCTACCTCTACAGCAGGAAGGATAAAACAGCACAGCTTTGCGCATGGACACGTGCTGGGGGAGTCTAACCGTAGGACAGAGGAGGTGCTGTGCTGCTGCTGCAGCTTACCAACATCGCCCTGGGCAGGGACCTACAGCAGCTGGGACCTACATCAGCTGGCCACACTGCAGCAAGTGAATTCAATCAGCGCCCATGATTAAAATTTGGTTTCATTAAAGGGATGCTGTTTTCCCACTGAACAGAACAATGGGCAGGACAAGACTTCTGCAAAGAATCTGCATGCTATTTGCCAGTCTGTCAGATGACAGATACAAGGCCTGAGCCTCCCGGTGGGGATGGGGACAGATGAGTCAGGGATGTCTGTCTTGCTTTGCTGCCTGTGAGCTGTGAGGAACCAGCTGGTGCAGGAGGAGTGTGAAAGGCTTTGGTCTTTACACCCCAGGAAGAGCCACACAAAAACAGGACTTTGCCTCTCCAGTGGGTACTTGGAGGTTTGGTGTGATCTGATGGGAACAGAATTGCTTTGATGAGGTGGGACTCTGCTGCACAGGGATCTGCATCTCAAAACCCTGCACCTTGGAGAGCATGGGGAGCTGGCAGTGACATGGGTCTTCGGCACTGCCTGGTCCCCTCTCACTGGTTCCACATCTGTTCTCATTCCTCCTGCACAAGCACAAATGTGTGCCCTGTCCACCCCACATTCCAGCAGTTTGATCTTGCCTCTCAAACCACAGCTGCAGAGCTTGTAAAACCTGCCAGAGTGCTTATCGCTGCACAGCATCAAGTCTTGACTCCAAAGACAAAGAGGAAGAATGACTTAATACCTTCACTAAAGATTCATTAGTAAGGGCAGAGAGACTTCAACCAGAAGGAATCTGACTTGCATAGTGTTTGATGGACAGTGTAAGGTGCACAGATACCCTCCCACCCTGTCCACAATGACCCACCCTTATGGTGCTATGAGCAGTAAATACATTTAGTGGCATATAAAGGATAATAAGTGGTCATACCTTTAAATTTCTATCCCCCATTACTACCAGAACAGCTAATGCTATCGATATAGGTATGACAGTATCTAGCCAACACTGTCTTATCTTATCTGACATCATCTTTGTTAACTAAAATGTCTGTAAGCCTCAACAGACATTTGAGGAATGAAACACTGTGCTACCAATTTCATTTACGCCAGAATTCTCACAGGCCTTCCAATGTCTGCAAAAGCAATTTTACTTCACTTGCAGCACCTCATAGGCTGGCTGCCTACACTGAGCTTTACACAAACAGTATGTTAAGAGCTGTTGGTTTCAATACCAGATATGACGCTGGGCACTCATTCTCAGACTAAATACATATTTCATACAAATTTGGAGGCCATTTGAAAAAATTAGGCCCATGAGCAGGACTGTGAGTGTGTCCAGCTGGAAACATCCAGGAAGTTTTGGAAGTGACTGCACTCTCACTCTTGAGAACCTGGCCCATGAAGAGAGTTTCGAATTGGACACTGTAAATGAAGGACCCCGACACCCTTGTATTCCTATGTGAACGCTGATTTAAAAGCTTGACTCAAGAAAGCTTCCCAGTTAATGCCTGAGTTGGAGCTGAGAGATTTTTCTTTAATCAGGACCAGGCAAATTAAAATGAACAGAGAAGACTGAATTAACACAAGTGATTCATTAAAGGAAGGAACAGAAGAGGGTAGGGAAGAGAAAAAGAGACCACGTGAAAGCAAGAGGATCTGGTAAATGTGTATCAGAGAGTATAAAAATACTACCAATGCTTTTAAAACAACCTCAGCTGGAAGAGAAAAGGATCCCTGGGAATGGCCAAGGAAGCAGCAGCCTGGCAGCTCCTGTGCCAGCTGTTAGTGCAAGTCTGGGTACTTCCAGAGCAGGATGGCCCCATCTGCACTCACACTCACAATGTTCTTCTTCCCAGGGCAGATCTTGAGACGGGTGATGTTGCCACTATGGCCCACTCCAATGTGAGTCACTGTGCCCCCCTTGTAGTCCCACAATTTCACCAGATGGTCATCGCCACCTGCATTGGGCACAGAGGAAGAACAAATGATTACTGCTGGAGTTCTGCTGTCTTTTGTCTCCCTGTAATACAGGCAGAGGAATACTTAGGCACTGATTTTATTTAGGAAGGCTGGGATACATTGTCTTGGGCATTATGGCAAAACCTACTTAATTTCAACCAAACTAGAGAGTCAGTGTCCAGTGGAGTGCTCAGGACCTGCACCAGCGGGTCACAGTGACTTATGGACAGCAACTGCTACTAGTACCTTGGAGACCTTCAAAATGCTTTCAACCAACACTCATTTACCAGGTTAATCTACAAGAACTGGTACTGATACCAAATCCATGCTCTTGAACTACAGCCAATATCCATAGTGCCCTAGCTTCTCTGGGCTAGTTCCAGAAGGGATGTCATGGTGGTGGGGAACACGCAAGGCTGGGGCTGGATGGTTCTGCAGCCATTCCCACTTGTAAACTGATGGAGACTGCCAGGCTGCTGGAGTGGGACATTGAAACAAATCATTCAAGCGCACAGTGAACACTGACCTAAATGAGGAGCAGGGCAAGGAGAAGCCCTGTACTCCCTGGGACACATTTGAACCTCATCTTCACCTTTACATTACATCTTGCATAGCTGAACCACAGTATCTCCCCAGGTTGAGACACAGCCCTTTTTTAAGTATTCTTCTTCAGTGATTTATTTTCTTTCCCCCTTTCGCTGACCTCTCCTTCTAGTTTTCCTTTTCTTTAGTGAGATCCTTGGTCTTAATATGACCTCCTCTTTTCTAGTTTTATTCCCCACTCACCTGTGACAAAGAATGCCCCATCTGATGTGATGTCCATCCCATTGATGGAACCTGATGCAGAGCCTTCCACTTCTCTGATGACAGAGCCGTCAAACACTTCCCAGTATCCAATCTAGAGAGTAGAGCAGAGAGGAAGGCTCAGATGTGCAGGAAAAGTTAATGGGTTTCAGCACTGCCCTGTAACACAACCCTCTGGGGAGGTACAGGAGTTTCATCACATTACAAGCGTCAGACTTTGTGTTTTGGGATTACTGCAAACACAATTGCTGCAGTTTTGCTTACCTTTCTGTCTGTTCCACTGGTGATGACCTGGTATTCTTCAGGATGGTAACACGCACATTTGAACAATGTGTTGGCTAGAAACATTTGTTTTCTCACAAAACACCTGCAAAACACCCCCAAAACAGGAGAGAGCAATAGGGTCAAAAAACAAGTGTTGCCTGTCTGAACTATCTCTGCCTGTGCTATACATCAGATCTCTCTACTTGGATATTTTCAGGCATTGGTCCAAGTTCAGGAGTTCATGAAGCCTATGATGGTCATCAGTTCTGTTCCCCATCACAGCTGCCTTATAAGATTTCTGATCTACTCTCATATGAATTACTTTAATTGAGGATGCTTTCCAGGTGCTATCCACGATGCAGAAAATTTCTTTATCCTTTCCACAATGCAGAAAGCCTGCAGATCTGCAACATCTCAACGTGAGTCATGAGGTGCTGGAGAACAGAGCTAGTGGGAAACTGAGGAAGTTACCTACTCCACCCCCTTGGCCAAGCAGGAGCCAACAGAGGCAAAGAACTTGAGACAAATGTTTGTCTAAACTTTTCTGAGAAGTTTCTTGCATTGGAGGTTCTACGTTCCCTGACTTGATTGTTCTTTCCAGTAGTTTTTATTTCCTAATGCTCCTCTTCCCCTCCTCCTCGCTTTGTGGTATCCCCAGTAGGACACAGTGCCCCAACAGAGACACCACCAGCACTCCACGTGCCTTGCAGTACTTATCTGTCTCCTTACACAATATCCCAGATGATGCACGTTCCATCGAGGCTGGCTGTGACACACTCTTGGTCATCCTTCTTCACCTTAATGCAGGAGACAGCAGAAACGTGCTCCTTCAGAACCTCTGCCAGTTTTTGAGTCATCTCACCGATCTCCCAGACCCTCACCTGAAAACCAGCAACAGACATCTGCTCTTGTGGTCCTGACTGAGCTCAGGAGGATGCCTACAGCTTCCCTTTACTCTTCTTTTTAGAACATACAGCAACTCCATCTCAACTGCCTGTCTCTGTTTTCCTGTGGGCATTCATGCAGCTGAGTCACAAAAGCAAACTGCGTTCTTGAGAGCCTAATTCCCTGGTTCAGGAACTCCCAATCAGTATCCCCAGACCTTGTTTTTGCCAAGTTCCCACTCTCCCATGCTTCAGTTTACTCATCTCTCCATCAGGAAGAAGCATCTAGTCTGTGATATATTTCCAGTGGTGCTTTAAAGATCAAAGAGCAAGGCTTCTGGCATGGAACAGAAAAAAGCTACTTGCTGTTTGTGCTATACAGAATGCCAGTAAGTAAATACAAACAGCTCTTTAAAGCTCTGATGTGAAATATGGGCCTGAAAGCACCTCTTTTACTAGTGGTGGTAACAGCAAAAAACTTTCTGCTTTGAGGACTTGATCCTTCACACCTTGCATTTATTGCCCCATGAGTGCCAAACTTCATGGTACATATTCGTTTTTGCATTCTGCTAAGGTCAAATCCTCATGAAAATATAGAGCTGAAACACAGAGGGAGCTCACCTTTCACCTTTTCAGGTTTGCTACTGAGTTAACTACGGGATCTGGGTGTCCAATTCCCTCTTGCTTAATGATCACAGCACCCAGATCCCTTAAGCCACCCTGAAAGTCACAGCTTTCCAATGACTGGTTTTGACTGAACCACTAGCATTTCAGAACACCTTTTCTGTCTTCCAAATGAATACTGCAAGTGCTCCCCTGCAGTTTTCATTTCTTCTTTGCCAACCTTTAGCTTTAGTTCTGCCTCCGCTGTCTTTTCAAATCGGAGATGAACTAACCAAACCCTGTGCCTTTCTGAGGGTGTTAATACAGAATCTAGGTCCTCCATCTTCTGCATCCTCTAGCACTAATCATCCAAGGTACTTCACTGTTCATTTCTCAGTGAAGGGTTGAAGTTGCTCATCATCCCTAATGTCTTTATGCAGTGATATAAGGCAGTGATGCTGTCACTGCTCTGGGAGAGAGCTGAGGTTCAGAATGATTCCAATAAATGCTTCAATGATTAGGACATTAGCATGAGATTTGGAAGACCTAAGTTCAATTCCTCCCTCTTCAAGGCTTCCCATGCCATCTCCAGCATGGCACACTGAGCATCTGAGATCAGGGAACACAAACAAAGCATAGAGCAGTTAAATAGCTATCAGGAATCCACGCACAATTCAGTGTCTTGTTCAGAAGGGTTTGCCAGGCTGCAGAGGAAGTCCAAAACAAGGCAAGAAATTGAACATGAGCCTTCCAAGTTTAATTATCTATTTCTAATAGAAATAAACCCCCTGTCTTTGAATGATTTAAATATTAGGAAAGAAGTGTCACTTTTATAAAGTGAAAAGGGCTACTGCTATATGAAGTACATGGAGTAGCCAAAATACAAGGTGTTTGTATTGTATGACTGGAGAAAGATTGTTGAACTGCACAGTGTGATGTTACCCCATAGATGCTATAGCAATATAAAGGGAAATTTGTGCTACTAAATGAATTCATATAGGACAATTTGGACAGGACCAGGACCTCCAAAGCAACAACAGAAGGAAAATCTGTGCTAGAATACAGTTAGATAGAGGCTTGTAAACAATGACTAACAATGGCCAATAAGCAAAATACAAGGGAGAGGCAAATGAGCAAAAAGAATGAAGAGCACATTCTGCATTAGGAGGATTTCCAGAACTACTCTGCCAGAAGAAACCAGGGCACTGTTTTACATTCTGCCCTCTGAGAGAAGAATTTTGCAGAAATCCAAAGCCAGTATTTTCGAACTCAGACCTTTGCTTGAGTGAAAGCTAAGAAGAGCTCATGTACCGACTCAGCATTACAGGCAACTCACAGGGCCTGCGATGAGAGCACAAAGCTGCTCCAGGTTTTTAAGGAAAAATTACCTGCCCTTCACCTCCTCCACTAATGATCCGTTTGCAGTCATTTGTAGCAGCGATTGCCGTCACTCCCAAGCTATGGGCATGGTTCACCACATACATTGGCTGTCCAGTCTCAGGCGTAAAGGCGCGGATTGTCCCGTCGTTCCAAGCTTATGGATATAGAGGCAGAGGTTATGCAGGTGCCCAGAATTTCCTCATATTACCTCTCTTTTCTTCCCAAATGAACTTGTTTTCTTACTGAGTTCCTGTATAAGGCCCAGCCTGTTAGATCACCAGTATACATGTGAAAACCACTCTACTCTAGGTGAGCCCACAGAGCTGCAGTCCCAAATAAACTATTAACATTTAATTTCTGATTTCTTTTTGATTCTGTCTACGGACAAATTGGTTTGATAACAATGGGAGACTGCACTGCTGCTCTAGGACTGCTGCAGTTCTGTGTAAGGAATTTGCACATGGCGATGGGTGGGAACTTAATGCAAAAGGTGCTCCACAGACACAGCTGGTGCATACACTAAGGTTAATAGTTCAGAATTAAGTCTTTTGAATAAGACTGAACTGCTGGAATAAGGATGAATTGTTGGAATTCACATCCAAAACAAGGTGGCCAAACCTCGCCTTCCGCATACACCGTTAACTACAGCCCTGAGATACTGGGGGCTGTGAGCAGCATTCATGGGAGCAGCAGCAAGCAAAGAGGCCTTTGGGTCAAGAGATGAACTGAATTTTAACCCATTCCAAATTTAATCTCCTCTTCATTCTAACACACAGATGCTTATTAAATCTGGCAACACCTGAGGACTGTACTTGACCATGGGTCTGGACTGACCACTACCTGAAATGATGCTCTTGCCATCCCTCATAATCTCGATGGCATGGCAGGTCACATTCGGGATGACGATTCGTAGGAGCTCCCTGTTCTCTGGAGTGTGCCACACTCGGATATCATTTCCAGAGCAGGTAGCAAACAAGTCAGAAATTCCACTGGAGAATTCAGAGAAGAGAGATAATGAGGAAAGGCATACAGAAAATGCTTTTTTCTTTGTCAGATCTTAAATCCTCCTTCAAAGCTCTGCTCTTGCTACAGTGCAGCTGTAATCTTCCCAATAAGCACCACCATGGTTAAGTCAAAGGTCTTTTTCACAGGATCACCTCTCTCACATAAAATACCCCTGCTCTGATTTCTACTCAAGGATTCATTTTAAGAAACATTTAAAGTGAAACTAAAATAACTCTATTTTTTTGAACTTAGGACATTTATTTCCCCATATTCAATCTCTAAACAACTTCATGTGTTGCATATTATAGCTGCAAAAGTGGGTATAGAAGTGCTGTGTGCCCAGATTTAACATCAGGGGCTAACAGCAGCTTCATATTGTACAGATGTCATTTTTTATCTTGCTTACTGGATGATTCCTATTCAACATTGCTGAAGGCAACAGAGGCAATGGCAAAAGCCTGTTTGTAACATACTTGTTATACATGTTTGAATAAGAAAAAAGCCCTGCAGGATTGCAAAAGCTATGGGAGCAAATGCTTTGAAATAAGCTCTAAACCACATGTCCTAGGGACATGACACAAAGTGAAATCTAGAAAGGTACCACAAGCTTTTGTTCAACACCACCATCAATGCCTGGAAAGATGAACCAGGACAGAGAAAACTGGTACAACAAAAGCGTGGCCCCTTTCAAGCCTAGCTTGCGCAGGAGCTATCTAAAGCAGGAGAACATAAGCAATCCAAGTATTCCCAAATAAGCCAGAACAGGGAATTAAGCATGTATTTCCCAGTCAGTGATATGCTTTGTTCAAGAGCAGTTAACAGATAGAAACTTTAAACATCTGCGCAAGGACACATTGCAATCATCACTAAATCCAGCTTCATCTAGATACCTCTGAGACACAGATGCACCAGTCAGGTCCAGTAGCATGGTGCTACTGGTCACCCTAAAGCTCCAAATGATTTCCTCACTAAATCAGAAGGATGCGTATTTTTTAGGCTGGTGACAGTATGGATGGAGGCATCCTGCATTGTGCACTTTCCTGTACCTTTGGTAAGACACAATCCTTTGTGCTGTGTCAAGAAGCGATGCAATAACAACATGCCAAAAATAAAAACCTGCATTGGGACCATTCTCTGTTTGGAGAGGAAACAACCCATCCACTGTAGGCTTCTTAAAAGGAACGTGTCACGATCCTTCTATACAGGAAGAGGGAATGTTTGCTGTCTGTTCACAAGACAAAAGCAGGCAGAAGACACACCACCACACCCAGCATCTCCCGTCACAAACCCAGAATTTAATGTAACATGCCATGTTTTCAATCACAAAATCATAAGGGAGGCTGAGAGACACAAAAAGCCTCTGAACAGCTCTGTTAGTCATGTTTCAGGTGATGTGACAGGTGGAGAGTAGAGCAGACACCTCTACAAACTCTAGCTGCAACAGGGTATATGAAAGCACTTTCAGGATTCACACTGCTGGCAGACTAAGAGACCCACATCTTACAGCACTAACCCTAGGAGCAAAGGGGGAAGTTACCATCGCTGCCATTACCTAAGCGTAAATAATTCTAGTCTTTTTATTTAGAATTCTGTCTGTAAATCAATGATTTTTCCACCTCTCAAACTCAACTGCTGCCTTCTGCTTTCAAGCCGCTGCTCATCATCACCTATGCATTTCAATGACAGGTTACAGTAAAAACTGTAAGCATGTAAGCATGGGCTTTGGGTTCCTGTTGGTTAAAAGCATCCCAGGCAGTTACACTCACCAAGGAAAAACGATATCACGGACGGCTTCGTTGTGACAGGCAGCAATCAGCTCCTCTTTAAACTCAGTGTAGTTAACTCGATAAATCTGGCACTTGTTTGTCCCTATAAAAAACTGGTGACCCTGACCTCTGCATGTCAGGGAAGTGACACCACCTTGAACTTGAATTTTCCTGTTAAGAGAAAGCAGAAGTTTGGCCTGACATTGGCCTTGATGTACTTTTTTTCCATCTTCCTTTTCCCCCTGACTTGACTTTCGTCCCCCAGAAAGCTCCATGTTAGTCTGTGATACCATTACACAAGTGCTCAGGACTAACATTTTCATTCCCAGCCACAGAATCGCAGACTGGTTTGAGTTGGAAGGGACCTTAAAGCTCCTCCAGTTCCAACCCCTGCCATAGGCAGGGACACCTTCCACTGGAGCAGTTTGCTCCAAGCCCCTGTGTCCAACCTGGCCTTGAACACTGCCAGGGATGGGGCAGCCACAGCTTCTCTGGGCACCCTGTGCCAGCGCCTCAGCACCCTCCCAGGGAAGAGCTCCCAGTCTCCCCTCTGGCAGGTTAAAACCAGTCAGTTGTTAATATTTCATATGAACTTCCCTCTCCCACCTGCTACTCTGCCAGGCCTTGCAAACACAGTGCTTGGGAGATTCTGTTTTCTGGACCAGGGCCTGAAGGAAACAGCATCTTTGCTGATATTTTTTGCTCAAATGCACTTAAATATCTGATGTTCAAGAATATTTCCAGACAGTACAGACCTTTTGGGAATAGTTTAAATTGTATGAAGCTGAGTTTGCAGAACTGTACGCTTAAGCTGGCTACCCAAACAGTGTAGAAAGAATAGCTGTGAATCCAGTCTGCAAACCACATGTGGGGAAATGACACCTGCAGCGCTCTGTTTTGTAGGCAGAAAAAAAGCTTTGCACCTACTCCAGCACTGCCAGACATGAGCCTATAAGATTAGCAGAGCGTTCATTTACAGTCCTATGTTCTCCAAAAAACCCTTTGCAGATGGCAAATACTACTCTTTCTCAGCTGGCATAATTTTACTTTGCATCAATTTAGGATCTGACTCCTCATGCCTAAAAGGAAACAAGGGTCATTTAAAATGAATGATGAGTGGGGCAATTCACTTCTGCGCAAAGGCAGGCAATGAGTTTCAGTCTGTTCCAGCTTCATTACACTGGAACCATGCTGTCTGCAGGACTGAAAAACAGATATGCTTGGATTATGCCTTTCTGTAGAGATGATGGGTTCTTATACTGAGACTCTTTGGGGCAAGTGTCACCTCTACCCTCCTGATACTCCCATCTGCTAACTCACTTCATTACTTGGTAGTCTGAGCCTTTACAGAGAGCTACAATCCCTTCTCCGGTGCCGACTATTGAATTTCCTGTCTTCAGCAAAACCAAAGTTGTGACTCCCTAGGAGAAAACAGGATTAAAACACAATTGGATGGAAGCAGAGTCTTGTTAATTGCTGCAGCCATGTTATATAGCAAATGGAGCCTCCATCGTGTTCCTGATGGTGCTGCTGTCACACAAATACGGCTTTATCTCTATTCTTTGACTGACCAAGGCTAAAGAGTGACTTCTGGAGGGGGAAGGGAGAAAAGAGCTACTAATTACAGGTATACATGAACTGCTACAGTATGTGGAGCAAGTAAATAGCATCATCACGGATCCTTCAGAGCAGCTGGGACCATGAAGGAGCCTACATATCCTTACCTCATCCTAGCAAGCAACACACACGTTTTGTATTAGTGCCTCCACTTTGCCTTCCCCTGATTCTTCATCTATCTGACAAGCAAACAACAGAGGATAAAACTCAGCCCAAGTGTCCTTTCCGCCAACTGCTTTTAGGGCAGATCCTCTATGTCCCAGGGCCTCTCCCCCTGTCTGAAAGATCATAGAATCTTAGAATCATAGAATAGTTAGGGTTGGAAAGGACCTTGAGATCATCTAGTTCCAACCCCCCTGCCATAGGCAGGGACACCTCCCACTAAAACATGTCACCCAAGGCTCTGTTCAACCTGGCCTTGAACACCGGCAGGGATGGAGCATTCACAGCTTCCTTGGGCAACCCATTCCAGTGCCTCACCACCCTCACAGTAAAGAACTTCTTCC
>WYDI02024434.1:0-14125 GCA_009867235.2 Psittacus erithacus
ACTGTAAGGGTGGTGAGGCACTGGAATGGGTTGCCCAAGGAAGCTGTGAATGCTCCATCCCTGGCAGTGTTCAAGGCGAGGTTGGACAGAACCTTGGGCAACATGGTATAATGTGAGGTGTCCCTGCCCATGGCAGGGAGGTTGGAACTAGATGATCTTAAGGTCCTTTCCAACCATAAATATCGTATGATTCCATGATTCTAAGCTTAAACCACAACACTGAATTCTATAATATCACTTTAACATATTCACTCTGTAATGAAGGTAATCAAACATGAGATTAAAATACTGGATGAGACAGCAAGCACACTGGTTCTCAGAGTATTTTCAAACTGCAAATCCATCCCTAAGGCAGCTGCTTGCAAAGAAGTAAATCATAGAATCATAGAATTGTTAAGGGTAGAAAAGACTTTTGAGATCATTTGGCTTTTAATTGACATAATAAATATGGGGTTACAATTACCTTGGAATCCAGAGCAAGATTCAGACTTGCTGAAATCTTCACAAGATGTGACCCAAGGAATTCAATGGCAAGCTCTGAGCATGGTGGCAAGTCTCCTGGTTTGAAGAGCGAAACATTTATCTCCTACCAGAGATTCCTGAAGCATTCTGAGGAGATGGATCATAGAATCAAAGAATCATAGAATAGTTAGGGCTGGAAAGGACCTTAAGATCATCTAGTTCCAAACCCCCTGCCATGGGCAGGGATACCTCACACTAAACCATGTCATCCAAGGCTCTGTCCAACCTGGCAGTCAGGGATGGAGCATTTACCATTTCTTTGGGCAACCCATTCCAATGTCTCACCACCCTTATGGTAAAGAACTTCCTCCTTATATTTAATCTAAGCTTCCTCTGCTTAAATTTTAACCCGTTATCCCTTGTTCTATCACTACAGTCCCTAATGAAGAGTCCCACCCCAGCATCCTTATAGGCCCCCTTCAGATACTGGAAGGCTGCTATGAGGTTTCCACAAATAATTTTATTCTTTTGTTATACTGGATCTTATTTTAAAATTCATTTTTCATTCATTTTGTTTCTCTCTGCACTTCCGTAGGTTTAAACAACACAACAATCAGTTTAACCACAGACTCAGAATAATTTAGGTTGGATCACTGAAGGTCATCTAGCCTAGCCTGCTCAAAACAGGTCCTGCTGGATCAGGTTGCTCAGTGCAGTCAGTCTTTGAACACTTCCAAGAACAGAAATGCTACAGCCACTCAGGGCGACCTATGCCAATATTTTACCACCTTCCTGAGAAAAATTTTTCCTGATAGCCATCAGAACTTCCTTCATTGTAACTTCTGTCCTTGCCTTGTATTCTTGTGTACCTCTGTGAGGAGTATAACAATAATAAGGAGTCTTCTCTCTCTCACCACTAATGTGTAGCTGGCCTAACAGCGCAGCTCACCTAGTTGGCTTGTGAATCCCTAGTGTCAGGAAATAGTCCTTGCATCTCCCCAGAAACTTCTTGGATTGTCTGTGCCCTGCCATGTTGCTCACAGAGATGATAAATCACCCATGAAAGCCAGGGCTGCAAACAGCTTCTCTTGGCTCCCACTGACAGCTTCTCACCGACCGCTAAAACAAAAATTAAAAAGACTATTAAAACAGAAATCTAATTTTTTGGGTCTTATGATCAGTGACCAAGAAGCTGGGGTTTTGTGGTTTGATTTTTCTTTCTTTCTTTCTATTTTTTTTTCCTTCCAAATTAGAATATATTAACCACAGTTTTGGGGAACATCTATTCTGTAGTCATTTGGCTCATCTACAGATAACAAAATGGCAAGGAGTGTACAGCTAAACTTCACAAGTCCCTCATTCTCACATTTATGTTGGAAATACATAATAATGCTTCAGATAAAGTCTCAGGTAATAAATTTACCTCTCCATGGCATAAACTAAGTGTTTAATTTTAGCAAATTGTTCATATCCCTCTTTGTTACAGCTAATAAAATTCCTATCCCACAACTCAGCATTTCAGATGGGCACAGATAAATACAAGTAAGAAGTATTTATCAGCCTTTTTGCATCAGATTTCATGATTTTATCATATGTATCTAGCACTCAGCTTTTACCTGACAGAGAACTGTCTTGGCTCTTAACAGGCTTAATAAAATACCTTCTCTTTTTTTAACTTCATTGGGAGCAGAACTTTTTTTTTTTTTTTTTGTTCTTAGTATGTTTTTAAACATTTTAATTTTTTCTGTTTAACTAAGGAATTTTATTTTCGTTGTTCTATATTACCTTTTTTTTGTTGATGGAATCATGGAGTTTGGAACAACTAGTACAATTTGAACATTCTGTATTTTTCTCAGCTTCTTCCCATTTAAGATGCATGCACTCAGTCTGTTATGCCAGAAAAAGCTTTAAGCTTTGGAAAATTGACCCTATTAATGTTCCAAAGAGTGCAGATTTTTTATTAATGCCCTATTTCATTTGTATAAAGTAAATTTGGACTGACTGTGATCTCTGGTACCTCAGCAACTGTGCTTTCGGGGGTCTGTAATTAACGCTTTTTCACTCAGTAGGCTTAAGTCCACTATCAGGTTACTTTGTACTGGATACAGGACTTCCTGTTTAGAGAATACAATGTTATTATTTATAGAAACACTACGGAAATCTGTTATTGGCTACAAGAGATAAGCAGCAAATGGCCCTCAGGTTGAAGTCATCCATGATAAGTTTCTTGGTTGCATTTTGGCTGCTGTTGTTTCCCATGTTCTCTACAAATTATTAACAGACGCTTCAGGAACAGCTCCTTTTATCTCTTAGAAATTGTTGCTGGTTTATAAAAGACCCTTACCTGTAACCTGTCTTTTGCTTCAAATAACTATTAAAGCTGGACATTCAGATTTAAGTAACCTTAAAGGCACATTTGCAGGGTATGAAGAACTGGAGTACAGAGATAGGCACATTAGTAGACACTCCTGAAGACAGCATAACACCCACCTCTTTAACAGGATGAGGTTCAGATGAAACTTATCTCAGTAACCCGGAACACTGCACAGGAGATAGTAAGTGTCAACACGGTGAATTATTGATTTGAGCCCAGGCAAACATGGTTAAATTGCATCTGGGCACTCCCCTTCTCCCCCAGCACATATCAAGCTGTCCCCCAGACAGCTCAAGCATCGCTGCACCCACCATCACCCAACTCTCCCCACTCTACAAACTCCAGGGTTAATGTGGAAGAGTGAGCTCAGATGTCTCCACATCTGCCAGCGTGGTCAAGACCAAAATCTTCCCCCAGCCCTGTGTTTTACTCCTTCCATCCTTCGTTCAAAGCCTTCGTTTCTGGAACAGGCACAGGGCACAGCCAAAGACTGAATAAGGAGGGAAAAAAACTAGCAGCACTGGCTGTCTCATCTTCATTCCTCTTCTTACCATCCAGTATAGGCACTGTTTTATATTACACAAAAATAGCCTGTAAAGGTCTCATCAATCTCACTTGTTCAAATGCAGCTTTTCCACGTTAATCATTTACAGTGATGAGTAAACAATGCCACATGTGGCCACAGTGATGGTGCTCTTCCATTATTCATTCATCTCAAAGTGCACTTGTTTTGCATTGAGTCTTACTCCCTCATTTCTCTCTTTAAAAAATAAACGTGAAAAAGAAACTATACAACTACCTTTTCATTTAAGAGCTGAAGACAGGAATATTCAAGGAGAAGAGGATCACAGACTGCCCATGCCAAGGAAAGTGTCACATTTCAACCTCCCAGCACACATCCTTTCTTTCTCTTTCTGCTCATAAAAATACCTCACATAGCTCTAGATACTCCTGGTCAAATATCAGAAACAAGGTGGCTTCATTAGCCCAGTGTGCCACAAAATCTAACTTAACCTGCCAATAAGCAGTTGTACAGCCATACTTCTTGCTAGTCCCCAAACCAGCTTGTTGTCTGCACCTGAAATCTATTTTTAACACTCAGTGTAACTTTTTGGGGTAAGAGAGGGAAGCATACAGTAGTTGTTCAAGAAAACCTACTTCCTACCTTACACTTAGTGAGTTACGCTAAAAAGTCCTGGGCAGGTTTAAACTGTCAGCTGATGGCATTGTGCTATGCCATTTAGATGCATTCTATGCTATTTTTTTTGTAATTTTCAAAATATATTTCAGAGTAGAAAGCTGCAAAAGTGGGGGGCTGAATTTCAAACCCACAAGTATTCAGATCCTGGGGTGCAATTTGGACTCCATCCGCCCCAAAAAAAAAACATCATAAAAACACTTCCCAATGCTGCCAGCTCTCCTGATATATCCAGCCTTTCACAAACGTAGAGCTGGTGTTCAAGTCCCAACTTGAAATGAAGAGACCAAACACAAACCTCAACTTTCATTCCTGCAGAAGAAGTCTCCATCCCTCCTGTTTGCAGAGGAAAGTTTGAAAACATGACCTGACTGCACTCAAGCAGGCTGCTGGGGGGAGAGGGGGAGCTGACTCATGATTTTTGCTACCCGGGAATCGCAGTGCTGGACACTGGCCAGACGGGAGCAGAATTTGAGACTTTGGAGCCTCATTCATTATTATGACTGTGCTGTTGCTCTGGAAGATGCCACTCTTCACTGAAATGGAGGCCAAAGTAAAACGTTTGGGTTTTGAGGAGAGGTATCAGTCTGGTGTCTTCTGTCCTCCTGAACAAACTTATCTTGGAGAAGGCTGTGCTCAATGCAGTGCATGCAGGAGACTTCTGGTGCCTCATTACTCCTGGTAAATGGCATTAAGCAACATTCCAACACATTTGCCCATGTGTAAGCACCTTCAGAGGGATGCTAGGCTCCTTCTACCCATTCCATTCATCAGGATCCCCCTCCTAAGGCATGGATGTTGACTCTGATAACCTCAGTACTAACACTGTTTACAAAACTTCCTCTAAAAACGGCCCCTAGCAAAACAACCCAAACAGGCCCATCCATCTGTCCTCAATGCACAGAGTTCAACCTTCTGACATAGTTCATATTAAAATAAAAAAAATATTGCCCTGGTTTTATAAGAACCTCCTAATTAAGGGCATTAAAAATATGATACTAAAGGGACAGTTAGATAGGTGTGATGTTTGTGGCACTGACTGGAATAGCAACACACCCACTCTACCATCCTGACTGGATAGAGAAAAAGAGAGAGAGGGAAAGTGATGTCAGCTTTATTTCAGATTGTAATGAAAATTAAAAAAAAACACAAACAAGAAGTTGCCAACACAAGAGACAGGATTTCCAGCAGGATTCATTGCTGTCTCAACTCCACTCCTGCTGAAGCTGTTAAGAATTTCATTGCCCATCTTAACGTGTGCAGAATTAGGCCAGTGGAGAACACTTCTAGAAGTCTCAACCATCAAGAATATTTTCACTGTTTGTGTATTAAAACCAGCAGTAAAACAATCTCTATTAAGAAAAATCCTGGCTAGCTGGAAAAAAGACCAAAACCTACATTTAAACTGTGTATGCTGTGACTGCAAGAGAGACCTTAGCAGGAACAGGTAACTAGCATAAAGTGACAGAAGAGGACAAGCTGAGAGCAGACCATTTTGCTAGAGTTTCAGTCTAACAAAGTATGTGGGTCTACACTCCTCTTTCAAAGTACTCAGTACCCTGAGTACTGGCTACATGCTGGGTGCTGAGCTACTTGCTGAAGGATCAGGACTAGTTTTGATGAGCAGAGGTGCAGTTCATGCCCAGGATCTGGATTTCTCTTCACAAATTCCATACAGCTAAGCAGCTATCTGGAAATCTGCTTAGGATGAGAAACAGAAGGAAGCAAGGAAAGGGAGAAGTAATTTGTGTGTCTCTGTGTGTGTGTGTGTGTGTGTGTGTGTGTGTGTGTGTGTTAGGGTTTTTTTACAAGATTGCATTATTTTTCTGGCATTTCATTTCTTGCTGTTGTGCTGAGTTTTGGGTGTGGTGGGCTCTGAGCTTTGTCCTGTGTGCCTTTAGGAACAATATTCTCTGGGCAAAATTGCTTTTTCCATTTCATTGCGGCATTGTGGTTATGTATTTATTTCATAAGGAGAGTGGGTTATTTGGCAATTGAGGTTCATATTGTGGGTGTGGTCCCTGTAGATAGTTTTCTTCTGGATTAAGTCTTTGCCAACTGTTATTTCTCTGGTAGTGCACCAGCGAGCAGCACACCATTCTCCTGCGCAGGGTTTTATTTTATCTCCCATTTGGTCACCAAATCACCTATTTCTTTTTTATACAGTGGATTCTCTCACTTTCCAAAGTGCAAGTAAGCACTGGAGCATGCTTTCTCCCAGTTGACAATGGATATGAATCCAAGAATAGCTGTTCAATTTAGGTACTTCAGGTATGTGCCTGACATGTAGTGATGTGAATGTTATCTTTAGATAAAGCACTGCTGAATGACTTCTAAGTATGAATCTCCCTGATATCCCAAAACACACCTCCTGCAAAGAGGCAGTAGGCAAGCACACTAAGGTTTGCCCTGACACCCTGCCTGTTAAACATGTCCTGATCATATAATGAGGAATGCAATTTCTAGCCAGTGGATCAGGTCACACCTTGGTGAATCAACTCCTTAGACACAAACGTCTGGCAAATCTACTAAACCAACCTGTTTCCCATGAAATTGGGAAGGGGGAAGGGGTGTCACTGGCTGTACCCCAGGCAGACATCCCTCCTGGCAGCACAGAGAGTGTGCCTCCAGGACCAGGAACACAATCTGAGGCAAAACTTTGCCTCTGGCTACCACAGGAACAGCAACTGTCACAGAGTCATTACTACAGAGGCTGTAAAATCACACATATCACATGGGAGTATTACAGGCACAAATTAAGTCTGGTTGAGGCCCTCTTAAAAAAAAAAATGTGGCCCATTAGGTTTAATTTAGAATCTCTTTCCTTGCAACTACAGAGAAGATTGACAAAGCAGACTTTTTAAATCACCTATGAAACTTCACTCAATGACAGGATACCAAAAAGACTCTTTTGTGTTAAAGCGTTAATTATTAAAACATGAGCGAATGGTTAGTTCAATTTACAGCATTGCCATAAGAAGGAAGGCTGGAAACAATGCGCACATTAAAAGGCTATAGTATATGTTCTGTTACTTGGAGAGTCTCTGAAGTGAGAAAAGACAAGTTGCGGAGCCAAGAAATTCTCCACTGGAATGGTGTTAGCTCTGCTTTTCTCTTGGTACAATCTCATTTATCTGAAATGCTGCAGGAAGCAGAAATTACTCAGTCAACAAGAGATTCAAATCATCAAAAGAAATCCTGGGGAAGCAATTCAGCCAAATGTTTGAACAGAAAGGATGCTTCAGATGAAAATATCAATCACTCAGGTAAGTGGCAGTTCATTATGCTTCATCATTACTTTGTGGCTGGATTACTTGTTCTTGCAGCTTCCCATTCAGTGATCATTTGGATGATTCATAAAAAATACAGCATTTATAGCAGGTTTTGAAAATATTCAAGAACAGATTGATATGAACTTAGCTATAACTTCCAAAGTTCTCCTGAAAAGTGTCTGTTCATCTGTCCTGAAACAAGAAAGGGTGTCATGCTGAAAAAGACACTTTTCTGAATTAGGGATTCTACTGCATAGTGAGTCAAAGAAACATGATATCAAGGATTTATTTCAAAGCACCTAAACACCATGCTAAGATCTGGATTCATTTCATGGCAGCATAAATCCAGCAAACGGAGGCAATCTATCTGGTATTTCTGTATTGGGCTGAGCTAAGAATATACAGTACCAAGAAAAGAAAAAAAGCAAGCCATACACAAAATAATGAAACCAGTGTAGTAACAGTTATCAATTATTCACAACACCAAAAAAAAATAAATACACAAGATCCTCCAAAAGCCCAGATCACATCTGCCCAAAAGACACATGATATTTATGTCATTTACCCAGGGCTGCGGATCTGTCCTGGGATGTACACTTATTTCACAATTATTTCTTTTTCCCAGGCCTATTTTTTTTTCTCAGACCTATTATGTGCAGTACCAACACAGACTCTGAAGCTCACCTCATAGCTGTGTAGAAGTGTTTAGGTCAGTGATAACAAACTGGTGTGAACCAAGAGCAGAACCAGATCCCGTGACTTGCTATGGGGTTTTTTTCCTTCAGTCCCATTCTTTATTTAATTTACAACCTCCAGTTCTGTTCTTCTTCCTCCATTCCCAAGTCCTTAGTAATAACCCTATTTCCTTAGCTCTTTTCCCATAAATAATTCTCTTGAAATAACATGAGGAGAGCCTGCTCTGCTAGAGCAGTCCCCCTTGAAGAAGGCCAGGAGATCAATTACTCTCATTGAAACAGCACGGGAAAAGGAGACTTTCAGAACAGGATTTCACACAACAGTTCGTAACAACAGGGTGGGAGAAGGAAAAGCAATGAACAACTTTGTTGCATGCTCCCACAAAGAGAAAAGATAAAAAGTTACCCAGACACCACTGGAAATTACTATCCTCAGTGCTTTTTTCTAATTAATTGTCTTGACATTTAATGCTATCATCTCAGTGGTAGCTACTGTAGCAATATATAGACATGCACATTTTTCTACTTTACAATTCCAGAATTGTTTCTTTTAAGTTAGTGCACAATGAAATCAGTCAATTGTGCCACTAATTAACTGCTGCATTGTATTGTGAGACAATATAGGGAAAAGACTTAAATGACTTAAAATTGATTCTAGTTCAATAGAAAAGATCTTTAACAAAATTGTTTATTAAATGTTGCAACTGCTTTTATGAAACACATTTTACCCTTGATGTAATTTTATACCACTTTTGCATAAAGTGAATATTTAATCAGCAATAAAAATGCCCCTATTGTAATTCTGTAGCTGCTGTTTGTAGAGTATTTCCACTGCTGTGCAAGTGTGTGAGTGCAAATAGCATTATTTCTACTTAGTGCATGGTTGAATTAGGACCAGAAAAGGGCACAGCAGCAGTACTTTGATTAAGTACACACCTGCAGGAGTAGGGGAGATAATAGAGCTTGTTTATCAGCAGGGTGTTTAAATGAACCTGACTTTTTCTTCCTCACTTCAGAATAACATTTTCTAATTTCCAAATCCAGCTTCAGGACTTTTTACTTGTCTTCTTAAACATGATTTTCTTTCCTCCAAGCATGGGGGAACTTGTACAAACAATTAAGGTCTGTATTAGGATGCTGTAAGTAGGTGATAATCAGGGATGTTAAAGGCTCAGTTTAAACACACCAGCAAACAAGCAAACATAAAAAATTGTTGAAGTTCTTGGCACAGTAACATTAATTGAAAAAACAAACAAACAAACAAAACCCAACAGCATCAAAAAAACCCAAACCCTTAACCAAATATGATTTTAAAACGGGATATTCTTTCTTTAAATTCTCTAAAATGTCAGCACAAAGACAAATTTTCCACTGACATATCTCAGCGTAACTCAATCACAGAGCTGTAGCTATTTACATTAACTGAAGTTCTGTCATATAACCTCCTATTATTATATGAAGACCTGTTAGTTCTTAGTATTATACTGAGTTAGAAACATCCTTTCTTTCTCAAGAGCTCCTTGCCCTCTTATTTTGTCATGCTAGTTAGTGCCAGTTCCATTAATTTACCTTTTTGTATGCAGCCAACACCCAAATTCATACACCAGGCCAAGAACATGGGGGCAAACTGCTTTTCTTTTGTAACAAAAAAGCTTAATCCATCTCAAGTGTAAAAGCCTTTTACTATTAGCAATTTAATCTCCTGGCCCCCTGAGAAAATGCTGGTTGTCAAAGAAAACTGTGTCTTGTAGCACAGTGGATCATGAGCAAGCAGACTTTCCCCAAGGGGAAAGTAAGGAGGTCAAGAAAAAAATTTCTGGAGGAAAGATTGAAGGTTTAGTGCTAGTTAGTCTAGAGAAGATAAGACTAATGGAGGCGGTATGGCAGAAGAAAAACACCCCTTCATGCCACGCTGAACATAGCAGGGTGAAAGCAGGGCAGAAATACACTTTAGATGGTAGGAAAAGCTTTCCAGTCATTTGGTATAGGCTAGAGACATCTGCCTACCACTCAGAGGAAGCTCAGTGGTGGATGTTCTAAGCACAGAACGGACATCACCCAGGAGTGACAATGGCAGTACTGAGGGCCAGGTCAGCCTAATGCTTTGTGTCTCCACAAAAAGGCACACATTCAGCGGCCAGGGAGTGAGAGCGCACTCAGCTCTGAGTCAGAGAAACGTCTTTTAGAGGATTAGGAGATGATGTAGGAAGTTGAGACTGCAAGTTGCCGACAATGAATACCAGACGGCCGATGCAGAGTTGCCAGCTCATCAAGGACCTGACTCAGCAAACGGCTCTGCTTTCTGCGACCGCTGCGCCAAGGGTTTGCTGCTCCCACACTGCATCGCATGCCTCAAAAGCCAGAACAATCTTTTTTTTTTTTGCTTTTCTTTTTCCTCTTTTTTCTGAAGCTGAGGGAGATCCTGAGCCAGGGTCTTCTAAATTGGGAAAGCAGAAGATAAGCGGCCAGGTAGCAGGAGAAGGGAAGTACATGGCTCCAGGACTCCCTGTGCTTCATGCCCAGCTACAGACACACAGTGCTTATGCAGGCATCTGGAATCTGCAAAAACAGCTGCTAGCCTGTCTTACTCCTCTACCTCCCCTCTGGCTACTGTGGAAACCCTCCTGCTGCACTCACAAGCAGAGCTGGGATTTGGGCAATGACGTTTTTGATCCATTTCTCCCCACTCCCCTGGTGCTGGGCAGAACATCCCTCCATGTAGTGCAAGCAGGCAGCAGCAGGCAGACCATTGCCACCTGCCTGCATGGGGAGAGAGAAAGCTGCTCAGTGCATAGGTAGGGGAAAGAGAAACAGGGAAAGGGTTTTCATAGATAGTAGATTGTAATAGATGGCAAAAAGTGGGGACTGAGTGAGTAGGAAAACATGACAAGTGGCATGAACCATGAGAAGACAGCAAAGCGATACACTGATGGTGGTAGTTTGCATCTCCCATGAACAGCAAATGAGCACTCAGTTTTCCTCCTCACTTCCTGCCAGCAAGACCCAGGCTCTCAGACAGTCTTGTGCTTGCGCTTTCCGTCCGCGCGTGGATGCTTACAGCGCCCAAGGTCAGTGAGGAGCCCAGGATGTGGCTTTGTGCTACTGTCTCCACTGTGGAAACAGTTGGAGAACAAGGATTTTCCACTTTGTGTGCAAATTCTGATCTTGAAGTTTCTCCTCTGAGCTAGAGACAAGACTGCTGCAGTTTATCCTTCGAAAGGAAACAAATGAAAATAATCTGAAGCTTATTTATTCCAGAACAATTAATTGGGCTGTTCCCTGAGGTTTGGACCACAGGGTCCAAGGTGCCCAGGAGAGCTGCTGCAGCACCTAAGGTGTAAGCAAAACCAGCAGGCTGCTGTGAGTTTCCAAGGAATGGGTCTGATTCCCAGCGCAAACCTGCCTGTAAATGCAGCGACACCAGTAGGTTTCCTAAAGACTTCTTTTGCAGGAAAATGCTTGTTCACCCACTGCAAATGTTTAATCAGAAAGTTTACTGGTTCATTCCTATTCTCACCTGCAATATTTGGTCTCCTTTGATTATCTATTTGATTTTAGATGGTTCATTATAAACTTTAATGCACCACAGATAACCTCTCAATCAGTGTACTGCTAAAGATAAACTATTAATATGTTCCTCTTCAGAAGCAATAATAGGGTTAAATATTTGCATGGCTCATTTATTAGAAAAATGTGTGCAAGTAACTCAAGGAGTTTTCAGTGAGTTACTCTTTATGAGCTAGATTCAATCAAGATTTCGTCTGGCTTCCGCACTGCAATAATTGTCCAAGGGAGCTCAGGCACCCAGGCCGTGGTGCCTGCACTGGTCTGATGCTGCTTCTCATGGCAGCAGAGCTAGACAGGGTCTGTGGCCCTGCTCAGCCACCAAGCTCCAATCCATTTGATCTCCCTGGGTGAGAGTTCTATGCCCAATGGAAAGGTGCCAAGGCGATGCAGAACACTTTTCCAAACCAAGGACTTGAGGAAGAGGTCCTGGTGGCCTCTTTGCCCCTGGAGTGATGTGGTACTGCAAACACATCCTCAGATTGTTCAGGTCAAGCACCAGGGAACACCAAGGCAGGTTGAAAGGCCACAGCTCCTTAAGAGCACTGAATTTGTCTGAGCTGCAGGTGAAAAGGCCAGGGAAGCTGTCTCACTGAGTGTGCCTCAGGATCTTCCACATAGGAGAGAGTCCTGTTCAGCAAGCCTTCTCATTGACTTAGCTGCATGCACCAGAAAGTGGTCTTGTCTTTCCCTCTCTTCCCCAATATATTTCTCTTGTTTTTAAACAAGACTTTTTTTGCCAGAAAGAGTAATGTTTTTTAATTTATTCTTAATTTTTTTTACAGCCTGGATGTATTCTGTCACCATTCCTAAGCTGAAATGTTCTCAAATTTGGTGTTTAGAAGATGTTTTCAGTTAGAGACTGACTCTTTTTATTTATTTCTTTTATTAGGATTAAGCTGGCCAAACCCAAAATGCTCTATTTTGGATTAAATCAACCATTTCAGGTTGACTATCCCCCTCTCATGTACTTGAAGTACAAAACAGAAATAGGCTTTGTTGAAACAAAGATAAATGAATAAAACACTTTCTGGCCCATTTTTCACACAGCTGCAGTCAAAATTTCTCCTACTTGGATTAACATTTCCCATTTCTTCATGCAGCCTACCTTATTCCAAACACTTAAACGGAAGATGTAAAAAAACCCTTCAAATAAATAAGAGCTACCTGCCATCTGCAAAACAAAACACAGAAAAGCAGAAATGAATCTCTTTTTAATCTGAAACAGAAATTACAAGCATAGAAATTTCAGAATGCGGCCCCATCCTTACAGCTGCCTGCATTGGCTCTGCTTTTGATAAACCGAGCCACAAATAGAGAGCTAAAGCTTTTGGCAAACCACATACCTATGAAGCAAATGGAGCATGAATCAGATTGGGGGCCATCTCCCTGGTTGGAGTATTTTGGTGTAGCTTTGCTGAAGTCAGAGATGACACAGTTGGAACAGCAGCAGCTGAGATTCAGTGCCTTGAGCTCTATGAAACTGAGGAAAAAAACTTAGTGTCCTTTCTTCAAAAACCTTGCTCATTTTAAAATGAGGTAACTACCAAGACTTTGCATCCATTGGACAAGTGATTTTTAGCTCCTCAACATGTGTTTCACATGCTAGGGGGAACAAATAAGGTTAAAATGCAATTCTGTTCCTTTACTTGATATCAGAGAAGTTACTTCTTACAGAAGAGACGCCTCAAACAGATCAGGTTTCCAGCGCCTATCTTCAGTGCTGCATGTACACAGAATATGGACCAGACCACTCTTAATTCGTGAACACTTATGGCAATAAAGTCCCCAGTAAATGGGACAAGTTCACACCCATTTCTTTTTCTTTTTTTTTTTTCTTTTCCTCCCTCACCCCTTCTCCCAGTGACTGGAAAAGACATAATCCCAGCAGGTTTGTTTCCTGGGTGGCCTGTGTAAATGCCCCTTTTATAGGATCCAGCACCAGACCTTTACAGACCACTTACTTCACAAACAGTTTCCCTCTATTGCCTCCAGACATCTCTGAGGTCTCTTCCCTTCCTAAATCTGTTGTGTTTATGAAGGCAGCCTTGTTCCGGGCCACGCCAGTTGACAAACAGCCAGTTTTGTGTTCTATCTCCCTTGCTCCTGCACAGAGCACCTGACCTTTGTTAGGGAGCTGCACATTACAGCTTACAGGCTGAAGGGCTTTTTTCTTTTTCAGAGAAGAAGGAACAGATGCCTCATGACTGTCTTTTCCTCCTCTTCCTCCTCCAGGACCAGTATACGGTAGCTCTGCCTGCCAGGTTGATAGGGGCTCCAGGGCAGAGAGCTCCTACACTGTTCAGGAGCACTTTGCCCTTTCACAGACAGTCCATCCCCACCACAGCTTCTTTGTCCACCTTTGTCTGCACTACCATTCAGACTGATGCGGCTGAGTGTCCTGGGTTCAGCAGTAGCAGACATTTTTTCTCCTTAGTAGTTGGTGCAGTGCTGTGGTTTTGACTTTCGGCCTGGGAACAGTGCTGATAACACTGATGTTTTCAGTTGCTGCTCAGTAATGCTTACTCTGACCAAGGACTTTCTGAGTCTCATGCTCTGC
>WYDI02024438.1:3221-19971 GCA_009867235.2 Psittacus erithacus
AATTGTAAACATTCTAAGCAGTAGCTACAAACATTGGTATTATCAGTACTGTTCTCAGGCTGAAAGTCAGAAACACAACGCTGCACCAGCCACCAAGAAGGAGAAAAAATGACTGCTACTGCTGAACCCATGACACACATGCTCTGTGTTCACTAAACAATTCTCAAACTGGCTTATCATGAACATAAGCAAACAAATGGGTCTGGGATTATTAGAGATCTGTAATCTAAAGTTTGAATAGTTAGATTTGTGTCTACAAAATCTCAGTCACTGCTGACTTTTCCTCACCCCAGAAGCTAGCGAGCCAGCTATCTCTAAACAGTGATCGTATCCAGTATAGATTAGTAATTTTTTAATTCTATTATCCTAATTTGTAAATTTATTTTAAAAAATTGTAGTTTCCATGGAATTAAACACATTTTCAGTTTTTCCTCTCTATTCAAAAGCTACCAGCCTCATAGAATCATAGAATCATAGAATAGTTAGGGTTGGAAAGGACCTTAAGATTGTCTAGTTCCAACCCCCCTGCCATCGGCAGGGACACCTCACACTAAACCATGCTACCCAAGGCTCTGTCCAACCTGGCCTTGAACACAGCCAGGGATGGAGCATTCACAGCTTCCTTGGGCAACCCATTCCAGTGCCTCACCACCCTTACGGTAAAAAACTTCTTCTTTATATCTAACCTGAACTTCCCCTGTTTAATCAACAATCTGGTTTCTACTGGATTTACTTCCAATTTTAATATTGATTCTAACAGAAGCAGATTTAGGCCCACAATCTGAGCTGAATTTAGCAATTGGTTTATTGAGCGCTACACTGATTGTCTGGCTCAGCCTCATACAGAGAATGAAAATTGGTCTTCTGCATCACAAGCACCATGAAAAAGACATTGTGATTCACTGAATCACACTTTGAAAAAGCAATGTTCTTAAGTCCTTATGTCTACTTCATACAATATCCAATACTGCCATTAACTAGCTGAAGAGACTGGGAAAAGAACAGCAAAGTGGATACTGATTAGTGATTGAGCAGTTCTTCTGATGTGGCAGGACAAACATGCCGGTCAGTCACAGCACTCAGAATTGCTAAGTACGGGTCAGCTGCTTATCCAACAAGAAAGCAATAATTAAATTTCATTTAACCAGATCAAGTTTTTCATTGCCAAACAGCAGGATTTTTCCTAGCTTGATCTGAAAGCGCCATTTAAAGGTCTAGCAATAAAAAAAAAATAAAATAAAAAATATACATAAATAAAGAGACCCTTTAATTTAAAAGCGCAATGATATCATTATATATGTATACAAAATGTTCTGGAATACAAACAAGTATATTAATACTACAAACAATTCCTTGGGGGAGAGGACATGCAAATACAGAGATTCAAATTACCCAAATCTGATCTTTAAACTACTAAGACAGCATGTATTTTATTAAAAAAACCCACAGCCTATAAACTTATTTTATATAATTTCAGTATGGACTTCATAGTTGGCAGCAGCTAGTAACCACCTGTCTAATCCACATAATGAAATCAGCATTAAAGAAAACAGTATTTTTAAATATGTTTTTCTCCATTCTCTTTTAATATTAATTTTCACACAGAGTTGAGAAACAAGATATAGGAATAAAAAGAAAGGAAAAAAATTAGGAGAAAACAAGAAGTCGTATCATACAATCTTTTATTAACCCACATACTGAAACCAGCAGATTTGATAACATTGTCTCTTGAGCAACTATCAGATAACATCTGGCAAATGATGTTTGTTAAGTCCTGTTACACAACATCTTTTGCCTTCTCAGTGTCATCTAGGGGACTGATATGTGACTAGAATAACACATTTCATGCTGCCTGCTTCTGTCATGCTAGTACAAATTTTTAACAATGGATGGGCTACAGACTTCAGTTTATTTAAAGCTGAATTCTCAGAAAATATTTGGCAATTCTGTTCCCATCATCTTACTAATGCTGCAAGCAATCTTTCTTAACACAAACTGCTGGGTATTAGATATAGTCTTTTGACATCAAAGTATCCAAATAAACTTTCTGTATCTCTAGTGTGTAATGATCTCTGAAGCAATATCAAAAGTGCTTGCTTAATTATTTTGCAATGAATTCATTCTCTTTGATGACATTTAATTGCGTGGAAAATTACACCACCTTAAACTTCGCCAAAAAAAAAAAATTAATCTGAAGTCCATTTTAGATTGTGCAGCGCAGACCAAAACATTTTGTCTCACTGAAGTTCAACTCTCCTGTAGAAATCTATTTGAGGAAACACTAATGTCACACAGTCATTTACCTAGGCAATTGCAGACTATGCTATGATCAAGTAAACAATGTACATTTGGCATAATAGAGAAGAGTCTTCAGAACAAAATAATTTGAGGGCACTGGATCTCTCGATTTCAAAAGATATTTGCATACTTAAATATTTGTGGTATTTATTATATCATTAATTTTTAATACAAAACAAAATACCTGTCTTGAAAGCTGCTAGGGGCAGAAATAATTTTGCTCACAGGAATGTGAACTGATTTGATTATGAACTAACATCTTTTAAATGAAGGGTTTTCAACTAGACTATGTCCACATCATTGCAAAGCACTATTAAATCAGACTGGATATAGCATGGCAGACCAGAACACAAGCCTAGACCCAACATGCCTATGAATCCAGCTACATTGGTATGAATAGAAGTCTCAGTCTCAAGCCAGAGAAGAATCTGGCCTTTTCAGCTGAGGTTTTTTTTGTTTTTTATTGTATGATGTTGTAGATAACACTTTTATGCATCAGATTATACTAACTAAGCGAACACTGCACTGCAGTGAAAACTAGGAAGACAAGAAGGGTTAAGGAATCCTGTAGGTTTGGAAGTAGCTTTAAACGTTTACATGTAACAATAAAATAAAAAAAAAGCCTCATTAGCACATAATATCTAGCAACAATCAAGTTTTTTGCTTGGGCTTTTTTTGCCTTTTTAGTTAAAGGGAAAAGAAATGGCAGACAATAAAAATATGAAAAAAATAACTGAAAGATAACAAAGTGACAGGTTCACAATGAAAATAAAACTTAAATTTGAATCTTCCTAAATGCAGTTCTTTTGCTTAAATGATTGCTTATTTCAACAGACTTTTCAGAACCTAAATGTCTTCATGCTTGGTTCTAAATGAATTGAGAAAGTAAATGAACAGAGAATATAGATGCTTTAAATGTCTGGAGATTGTTGAATAAATGAGTGAGTAAACAGTAAATAAACTACTGATAAGTCATAGCTGTCAACAACATGCAGCATGGAAGACAGACACCATTCTTTGAAAGATCTGCAGCTGAACTAGCTCAAGCTCAAGAGATCTGAGTTTCCTCATTATTGGAAAGGTGTGCAATTAAGGCAACTACTCCTCGGTCCTGACTTCTACTAAGTTCCTAAATCAGCAAGTGATAAGAGTTTTTTCAGAAAGAGCAGGATACTAAAGATCATCCTGGCATTCTGTAGGCATCTCTTGTTTGTGGAGATTTTTACGTGGGAGTTTAGCTTCCAATTGTACAGAAAAGAACACACTAAAAAAAAAAAACAAAAAAACAAAAAAACAACCAACCAAACAAACAAAATCAAAAAAACCCACAGGCCTCTTTTCCTATGAAAATATAATTGTCCCTTTCAAAAAAGTTGTCCTTAAGTACTGATCCATTTTTATTTTAAAAAGTCGATTTGGCAATGATGCACTATCACAGGTTTGAGTAGTGGGAATGTAGTAAAAAATCTACGGAAAACTGTTTAAATTTAAAATCTAAGGAGTGGAACCAGTGCTCAATGAAGAAGTTTGCAGAAGTAGTATCACTTCATTTTATAATTTGTAAACCTGATTGAAATCCTGAGTTGGACCAAAAAAGCTTATCTGAATGGCTTCTGTTCTAAGCATGGTTTAAGAAAAATATATGTTTTTACATAGAGAAAATAATTTTCTTTCAGAAAATTCTGACATGATTTTTTAGGGACAAGGCTATCTAGAGGAAGATCAGCAGGAAGACAGGCAAATTACTAACCATGATGTTCTAACTTCAGCAAAAACACAGCTTACTACGTACTATGTGACAGAATATGAAAAGAAGTGAAAATTGGGGGTTAGTGAGCCTACTTAAGCCTGTATTAGTGTGATATTGGTCAAAACCACAAACACTGAATTGATATATATGTATCTACTACATAACTTGTGTAAAGGTAGAAAACTAGTTTTTAACTCATTAGGAGAGTTTAAGAAATAGTAGCTCAGCCATCCAAAATAAATATTTCATTTTGACATAGTTCAATAGATAAAAATGTAGAAAACAGTATTTAAATGTACTTACCTTTAAGTAAGTACCCACGCCGAGAGACTGCCTCGATTTAGGCACATGCTTAACTGTAGGTTTCCTGAAGTTCTTTGCTAAACTGGGACTAGATTTAGTGGCTTGTCAGTGCAGCATTTGAGTATAGTAAGCTTAAGCAACTGCTCTTTGGAATTATCCTTGGACATATCAGAAAGGAATTTCAGAGATTTTTGAGGGATTACAGTGTTAAATTATAGTAGCTGTTATTCTTATCTGGTGTGAAGGCCTTGGCGAAATGAATAGATTTTGCAGAAAAAACACCTGGACTTGCCACAAAACCAAAAAGAAAATAAAAAAAAAGCATAACTTGAAAATATCTAGGCACTGAACGTAAGTTGAACAAATTTACCGGCTTTGGCTTTCCCAAAGAAAACCAGTTCAAAGGCATAGATACTCTAATAGGCCAGCTGAAAGTTTACTTACAAAATAGTTAGGACAAAATTTCTATCAAAGTTGAAGGAAGCACTTTGCTGCTCAGGTTCACTTTTGAACTCTGCGGCTAGAATAAGAAATAGCTTCTCTGCCTAATAGAAGGGTCAAAAAGCACTGAGGTGATTGTCCAGAGTTATTGGCTATACTTGTAACACATCAGAAACCTATAGATACAATACATAAAGATGAGAATTCAATGGCTTAATGTAAGTGAAGAAAAAGAATTGCTTCGGCGTCTGAAAAAACTCTGTAGACATCCACATCTCCAAGGTCACTAAGAGAAACTGTTACAGACAACAGCATTGCCAGGATGAGGCCTCAAAACAATCAGCCAGAAGTGCATCCCAGTAGCAGCTATTAGAAAATATGCCAGATAAGGAAATCAGATGATCTGGAACAACTTTGAAGAGTGTTCAAAAACTCTTTACTTACTATACATGAGGCATGAAGTTTCTCATTTTTAACCCTGAAGAAACAGCTGTTAAAATGTTGGAATGAGCACTACCAGTTCAGATGCTTAAAAACAGGTTTTGGAAGTGCTACTCTGAACATGCATGTTAGTAGTGAAAATTCTCATCGTAAACAGGTTGTTTCCAAGCACTTGCGGAAGGTGACTACCCAGGTTTGCTGTTCAGTATCGTTTCCATACCATCTTTCCTGCTCTGCCACTTCAAGGTGTTTCACAAATATTGCAGAAAAACCAAGAATAAATAAGGAAAACAAATTCACAGAGACACTGGTTATTTCCACATTTTGCAGAAGTTTAAAGCAAAGGATAAACTCTGTATTAGGCATAAGGTTAAGCTAAGTATAGTATTTGCATTAAGCCAACTGTATTCTTAGGGGAAAGAGCACAAGAAAAGGATGCATTTAAGGAAAATCCTCTCCTACTTCCTAATTCTAAGATTTAGTTTTAATTCTTCTATAACAAGTAATAATATAAACTATATTGAGAAGTACGGCAGCGGTGTTGTAAAAATGTAGCTTCATCTAAAAATGTTGAGCTTCTTAAAGGTTCCTTCCAGGAACTGGACAGACTTTTTGGGTAGACTTTTTGTCAGAGAAATGTGGTTCCTCTGTGAGTAATATTTAGCAATGCAACACCATAATCACCTTTATTAGTGACATCACCCATATAACAAGAAGGATATTTCCTGTGGAGGTAGAAAAGAATTATTTGAAACTGCACTGCGGTACAGTATCCTAGAGTATCCTCCTCTGGAAGTCTGTGTTCAACTTGTGGAACAGCTACAGAAAAGAGATTCTTGGAGAGACAAGGGGTGGTACTGAAAAAAAAGCCTACGTTAGAAAAAAATTGTACAAATATTTGGCCGGCGTAGACAAGGAAACTGACATCTTAAAAAAGATGACTGCCATCCCTAACCTGATCACACAGTAGCATACAGTCCTGGTGAGAAAAAAGGTTTCAAAGCTAACAACTAACTCTGGTATAATCAAAGGCATAAGCTGGTAATGAATAATTTTAGGTAAGAAATCAGAAGAACATTCACAATAATTTGGATCCTGGAACAAGTCTTTCATAACAGTAGCTGAAACAGAAAATACCCAAATAAAATTAACTTTGGAAGTCTTTTAAGTTCTATCAATAGAAGGATATGAATTTAAATATTTGGCATGAGTTGGAATCTTGCTGCTTGTAGTCCCAGTGTCAAAGACAAAACTACATGCCTTGGAAAGCCCCTTCACTTTGATATTCATACACAGTAAACGCAAATACATTTCCAATGTGCCTAGTTAATGCAGATTTGTCTTTTCTTTTTTCTTTCTTATTAGAATACTTAAAACTATACTTTAAATTTCTATTGCTCTTATTTTTAATCAAAGCTCAACAGTGTAGGAACTTAATTGTTCAGCTTCTTTCTGTTAGTAATATGATAGTCCCAGAACTTAGGAATTTCTAAACCAGGAAGTTCTATAGTTACTTTTTGAGTATTTTTGAAAGAAAAATAGAAGTATGTGATGACACGAGGTAATATGGGACCTGAGAATTCCATGAGATCTTTTAGATAATCATTTGCTCCAAATGAAGAATTATTTTTCACTTGAAATTCAAAATAGCATACTATTCCACTACATTCTCACATTTATGGCACGGAAATACTTCAGGCCTAATCCTACAGTTCCTGTGAGTTAATGGAATCTACAGAGCAGCACAACACAAATCAAATTCCCTTGAAAATACAGTATCTCTGTAGCTGATCATGATTTTTAATGTAACATGCAAAGTCATCATGCTAGATATTACATGGAAATTCCTTCTCACTCACAAGACCAGATGCCTTAATACATTGTAAACAGCAATGAGGTGCCTAATTGTTGAGTGCATGTATGAACTAGAAGTTCCTAAGTCAAAGAAGCTGCTTATAACAATTGGAAGTGCTGCGAGCTATAAATCTCAGTATAATAAATAAAAAAATATTCATACCTTTTTTTTTTTTTTTGACATCAGTAATTGCTGGCTCAAAAGTTTGAATGAAGAAGTATAATGAGTAATTTCTCATAAAAACCAACTCCTATTCCAAAGGAAAAAGACTGACTCATTCAAAGTCTCATGTCTCTGAGATTGCTTACTGTTTCTTGAAAATAACTGAAATACAAGTTGGTTAAAAATTGTTGCTGCTGCTGATATTAACTTAGAAGCAATCAGATCAAGGTCAGAAGAGAAAATGAAAATAAATAAATGAAAAATAAATAAATACATAAATAAATAAATAAAAGCAAGTAAGCAATGTCCCATTAGTCTTCAGCTGTCCCAGACACCTGGGAAATACCCCTTCCTTACACAGAAGACAGGACATGTACATTAAATGGCAAAACATTTCCACAATATCTTATTTAGTGTTTTAGAAATTCATGTTAAATATTTCATGAGTCCTAAAATATGGAAATTGCCCAATTAAGGAGAATTTGGGTTATTTGGTTTTTGGGGGGTGGGGGGGGGGGGTTTGTTGGTTTTTTTTGTTTTTTTTCTTCAAGATAAATGATGCTATTATTCTATTACTCTGACATTCTACAGCTACTTGTACCACTTATATGGGGATGTAAAAGTCCCGTTATTCTGATTAGGCAGCGTTTTACACTCCACTTTTTGGGACAGAAGGGTATAAAGCATTTCTTCTTTTTCCATTACCAGGCAGTCAAATGGAAAACATTACTGATTGACTGTTATATTAATGAGGCTAAATAAAAATCCAGATGGCTTCTACTAAATGAAGGAACTGAAGGTAATGACGTGCTATCTTAAGCTACTGTCCTGCAAAATCAGGGACCAGGATAAACAGAAATCTGATTATTCTAGCTGAGTAAGAAAGGCCAAATAAACATCTCTCTGTCTGAACTTTTGTTTACACTAAAAAAAATTTCCTCATTTTAAAGAATGGATGTCAAGGGTAAGTCCCCTTGATGTAATACTTGAATTTTTCTAAATAGAACAGTGATTTAATACCATTTTCTAAAATGCTCTTGAGATATGACTTTTTAGGAAAAATGAGGGTAACGGATTGAGTCTAAAGACTCAGAGATGTGTGATGTAATTTCAGGTGCAGACATTTCAGTGGCCCAAAGAAAGACAAAGTAAAAGCATGAAAGAAGTATGTGACTTGCTGAGTGGACTTTTGCCTTGGTGGACGGAGTTCCAACCATTTTAATACCAAGGAGTCAAGGAGTCAAAGAAATTATTAAACAGAAAAGTTTTAGCAATTGCAAAATATTAGTCTATTCCTTAGGATTGCTTTATACAATTTTTTTTTTTCCATGCTTAGTCTAAACTAGTTTTAAAATGCTTCAGGTGACAAGGCTCTTTCCCTTTGCACAGACTAATAGATCTTCAAATGGAACATTTTTCCTGATACCTTAATTGATCTATTTTGTTTTTCAACTTCATCCAGTTAGCTGGTTTTGTACACCCTGGAGACCTAGCAAATAATTTCTTTCCCTGCTTCTCCAGGTACTATTCAAATAATAATATTCAAATAATAATAAATGGTTGCAGCTTCAATTGAATCAAATTAGCTTAATTAATTATTTTAAATCTTGCTACACACCCACACATTCAACACCACATTTCTTGTCTTTATTGACAAACCAGAACCTCCATCAAGATATCAAATGCAAGAGTAGTAGCTGAGAAATGTCAGTGGTGGGTAGGGAACCACACAGGTGGGGAACATTAAAGACTGCTTTGCAGGCTGCAGACAGGCAGAGTGTGTTGCTTGCTCTCATTGACATGGTACAACAAACTGTATCTCCCCATAGTGTTCAGCTGCTTTAGACACTAGTAATTTCCAAGTGTGTCTTTGCTCAAGATAATTTTTTTTTGATGCTTCTTGAAGACAGGGTAGCTGAAAATTTTCTTCTGATCCCTCCTTTGTTCATAAATTTCCTAAATTGTCACTACCTAAGGTCTGAACTGTTAAGGTGATAATTTCTGGAGGCAATTCCTCTGTATGCTACTCTTCTATACACTCTCGAAAGCCGTAAGTCTTTTTTATGAGTTGATAGTGCCCCATCCCAGTGCACACATTTGAACAACAGATCTCAAAATGTCAAGCCTTTTTCATGCCTACACAGTAAAGGACTGGTCAAGTAATCATGAAGAATGAGAACTGCTTCCCATTACTGATGATCAAGGAGGCAGCAGTGCTGTTTTGCGCTTGTCAGATTAATCACATTCTCACTTGGCCAATATTCCTAGAAACCCTCTGTCATTTACAGAGCTTCCTACTGAACTCCATGGAGATAAAAATGTAAAGAAAGAAAAAAAAAAGAAAAAAGAAGACATTGGTATTCATCTGAAGTCTGGAATAATTCATGCTGCTATCACAATTTACCAGCATTGATCTCTGTGTAGAAATTCAACTTACATAGTAGAAAAGGAATGAAGATAAAACATGGTCCATGAAATTGTTTTTCACTTGAGAGTTTTTAGACAGAATAAGCTGCAGATTGTGCTATGAGCATCTTTTCAACCCTAATACATAACTCTTTGAAACAAGAAGCACATGAAATTCAAAGCAAAGAACTTGTGGCGGACATGGGGAGGAAAATTGCAAATGCCTACAGAGCCATGGTAAATGAAAAATATAAATTTAATTCATTTTTCAGAGAGTATGTGTGGATACAGTAAAATTGCATCCATTGTCTTTTCATTTACAATAGATACATACATCTGGCTATCAGGCTAAACTTTCTAAATATGTTTATGGAAGACAGTATCTTTGACTTAAAATTGAACTGTGTTGGGTAGAACTATTTTAGAACTATTTTCCATGCATTAGGGAAAGAAAACTGCAGAGAGTAAAATTCAAGTAGTCCTGCAATCTTCTATGATAGTACTGGAATAATTATAAGCAAACAGAATTTGGAGCTTGTTAATTTTAGCAGATATGCTAAAGAATATTGTTCCACCTAATACAATAATTTAGCTGAAACAATAGTGACATAATAGACAAAATTACATAATAATTACAGTGCTTTAGAGCGAGCTATATTAAGGCATGACTCATCACTCAATACACAAGAAGGTACAGAAATACATCAAATCCAGCAGTGCAGTATAGCATGGCTCCAGCCAAAAAAGAAATTTAAAATCAGCAATGTTTTGTTAATAAGTGGGGGGAGGAGAGAAATTAATGGAAAGTATGACTATGAATTTTACTTTAATGAATTAAATTTTTAAAGTAACAAGTAATAATTGTACAATTACAATTAAGATTTACATCTTTTTTGAAAAATATTACATTTTACTGTTTGAACCTCATGCTTCCTCTGACAATACTTGTAATAGTTTGGTTTATTGAGAAGGGAGACCTATTCCACTCCTCAGGTGGGTAAGTGATTGGTGAAGTGGAAAAACAGTGATGGAATTTTCTAAGATAATTACTTCTTTTTTTATTTATTAGAATACTTTATCAGTAATCATTTTAAGAAAATAGCTGCACATTGCAACAATCAAGCATAAAACACACATCTTCCCATGAAACACTTTCAATTATTTTCTATAAGAGTTCAATTGAAAAAAATTATTTTTAACACTGCAAAAGCTGAATACATGCATCTTGGGTAAAAATGTTTTGAAAATGTCTCCTGTGGATAAGCTTTACTTGAATAAGCAAAAGATATATATACCTTCTATCATTTTCCTACCTGCTAATACTTTCCTTGATAATAAACATAGTCCCAGTTAAAGATATTCAACAGCACAACACTATAACATTAGCAAAGTTACCATGCTAAGTTTTTTCTTTCAGAAACTATGATGGTTTGTACTCACCAGGTGTAAAGTTATATCGAGCAGAAAACCCGATAGATTCCAGCTCACCATCAGCAAAAAATTTAATCCATAGGAATCTGCCACTGGATTTTATCATAGGTGGATTTTGCTGTCCACAGAAACGTCCAATGATTGGGGAAAAGCCAAAAGGTCCATCTCGTACTTCAATATGGTCAAATTTGCACTCCCAAGAAGGCTCTATGGAATATTTTTCATCAAAGTGTAGTTCAATGCATTGTCTAGGGGCAGCTAGAAATGAAAAGAAAATTATCATTTTAGTTTCTAAACCAAGACTTTTCAAACCTAAAACAGAATTAACGAAAATCAGATACATCAATTTTGCACGCAATATAGTATTTTGCTTAATAACTTCTTTGAAAATTTGTACCTCTATATTTTTATAGATTTTTTTACACCACCAGCTTACTTGTCTATTGTTTTCCTTTTAAAAAGTACCCATGACAGAAGTTCTTGGAAAAACTAAGAGAGATATCTATGATGTAAATCAAGATACAGTTTAGAAACTACTAGCTTCTAAGAAACTTATGCATGTGGAAAAACAGCAGGGTTTTTTTATTTAGGAGTGTGGGGAATGTTAATTGGAATACTTTTTTTACCTAATGCTTGCAAAGATGCAGAGAAATATTATCAGAACTGTTCTATAGTAAGAAGGACAAATTCTGTTCCTTATGTATTGCAGTCAATGACAAGCTTGAGTGCAATTGTTTATACACAGAATTGCTTATCATCTCTTTTGAAACATATGGACAAATGGAATGAATTCTCACTTAAGAAACCAGATGAGGATTAAGCAAAATTAATGTTCAGCTAAAGAGCAAACAATATTCTACTGCAAACCCTGAAGGAACTTTAGAATGGTCACTTAATTAGACATAAACCCCCCATGTCTATTCATAGACACTAAGGCTAGTGGCTGTCAGAATGATTTCTAAAACAAATATTCCTTGGTATCTTCTGTATAAAGCAATATTAAGTTACTGGATGAAAGGAGAAAAAAAATACTAAAGGTTTTGTCTACAAATTTTAACAGATGCAGCATTCCTGGGGTGTGCTGTTCCTATAGCTTAATGCTGTGTATAGCAAAAGAGTATGCCTCCAGTGTCTAGATCATGGTGCAATATAAGCTTTTGCTGACAAAGCCTGCTAAGACAAGGGTTTGTTGTACCACTGCCTGCTGTGCCTCTCATGGGATCATTCATGTCCTACACTTTACACATATTAGAAGAGCCTAAAATTCTTATGACTTTTGCCTGAATTATCATTCTTTTCACACGAAAACATGCAAGATCTAACTCCAAGCCAAGTGCATAAGCATAACATGGAAACTGCTGCAACTCCAGTGGCAGTACATGTCCATATCTTTCCACAGGAACGACAGCAAAACTATTAGTGTGACAAGAACCTAGATCTTGCATGTATTTTGAAATGTTTTAAATTGATCTTTTGGGATGAGCTCACTACTCCCATGAGAAAAGAGAATATTTAAAATAGACTAAATAAGAAGACATTATGTAAACTTTATGATTTTATAGAAGAGCACACAGATCACATTTACAGCTATTTCATGTAAATAAATACAGCCTTATTTTATATGAAACATTGAAGAAGTTAATAAAACATGTTATTTGAGAAGAAAGATTATTTTAATAGCTTTACTTTCAATGTTAATATGGTTGGGTGATTGATATTTATTGAAGTATTTAATTTAACATAAGAAAGAAACCTCATCTCCTATTCTCAGTTTGAAGAAATTCACATTTAGGAAAGTACTTACTATTAGCTGGTTGTTATTTTTACCAATTTACAGGAAACTTGTGATTTTTGTGCCCATATAAATTCAATGCAAAATATGAAAACCTAAAGTTTTACATATAATTGCACCAAATTCACAGTATGGAAAGGTAACGACTTTGAAAGTATGAAACAAACATTTACAAAATTAAAATCAGATAATAAAACTTATAAAGAAAATATTTATGCTACCCTTGGTGTGGTATGAAGACCAAATTAGGTCTTTTATATTATAGTAAAAGGCTAACTGGAAGACATCATCAATTAACGCTACTGAGAAGTTTCTACCCTTGCCTTCACATATTTATAACAAATATTGATTTAAACTTAACTAAGCAATACTAGGGGAGTAGAGAGCAATTAAGACCTTTCAAGATGGAATCATATTTTGTATGCTTTTATGCCATTTAAGGAGATTTGTTGAGAACTACTCATCACTCACCTAGGGACTGCAGTCAGGTATAAAAACTCCATCCTGACAACTCTTTAAATAATCTTAAGAATGCTCATTAACACTTGAAAATCATAAACTAACTATTCAAATATTATGATATTAACCTACCTAAAGCTTTATTGTAGTGCTTTAATGTTGTGAAGTAGATATGAAGATGAATTCTGCTACTATTGTGTAAGACAGCATCACACAGCAGTAAATGGCTGCTCTGCTTTCCACGGCAACAAAGAGACATTTGTCCTTTATAAACTCCCTGAGCTAGGCCTTCACTACTCTTTTTCATACCGACAGGAGGTTTTTAAGTGCTGGCTGGTTACTAAAGCTATAATGGGTCGTCTCTGAATCTAAGATTCATGTAATATGTGATAACAATAGGCATGAGGCCCCCTCTGAGTTATAGCTCAGTAATTTGATATGATTTTTGGTGCTGAAAGGAGTCCTAAATCCAATTATAGCCTCAGTATAATATAAAAGGAGGTTTTGTGGGTAAGAGAGAATCAGACCTAGAGAGTTATGCATAAGATCTATAGATTTGGTGAAAGACAGAAAGAAAAAAAGCACAGTTTCAGGTACCATCATGTAGCTTTCTGAATCTCACATCAAAAACTAGTTTTACAATCGGAGTATTAGTCTAGCTTTCTTTTCTTCGCTTTTGTTTATTTTTCAACAAAGTCAAGATCAGGTTTTTTCTAGCAAACCTGTTCTTGCCAGAGGATCAGAAGAATCACGTTAGCTCAGGAAGCACTCAAGAAAGAATTTTTACTTTCCCCCAAAGCTCCCATGTGTAGAGGGTGCTCTACCTTCAGAATGGAGTACTGACTATTCATCAGCACTGTTTCTCCACCTCAAAATAAGGCTGGGGAATGAATCTGGGGGCTAGACTACTGACCGTTCACACTCCTTAAACGTCAAAATCATCTCCTGGCATCATTTCAGCCATGCCAGTCAGAATAGCCTAAACCTTTTCTTAGGCATGATGTGGTAGTTCACATCAGTCAAGGACCATTTACTGCAAATAGTTTGTATCTGTACTCTTGACTGGGAAGGTGATAGGAATTAATCTATACATGTGTGATTGCATCTATCAATGAGCCTTAAGGCAAATGGACATTTCCTGACCTGTTCTGGGTATTAGTACTGCCTGTGTCCCAGCATGCTCTACAAGGCAGTCCAAACAGGATGAGGTCCTTTCACCTAACAGTTTTGTGCTTCTGTAACTGCAGACTGTGGTGATCACAAAAGGCTGGGCAAAGGGAAGAAGGGGAGCTGTACACGCATCCATGCACCTTATCATCATGTGCTTTTAAATGCACCTCTGTGCTTCAACTTGCACAATATATAGAGTTAAAGGTTAGAGGGATTGGTTTTGGTTTTTGGTTTGTTTGTTGTTTTTTTTTTGCAATAACCTACCTAAGAATATTATTTGAACCTTCCTAGAAATGACCGTAAGGAATGAAAACAGACAATTCAAACACCCAACTTGAATTTGCTTTTAGCAAAAAGTAAAATTTCTTTAACAAACGGTATCATCACTTATATTCTGGCTTTAGGAAGGGTTTCTTTGCCAAACAGAAGCTAAAGTGATCAGGTACTGTATAAACACACATCTTCTGCCACAGCTTTTGCATCAAAGTGTGTGCAAAAGTAGTCATGTTAAAACTTACAGAAATATAGTGAGAATAAGTCCAGAATAATGACTAATAATACTGAATGTATAGCTATAGAAAAAACAAAAAAAACCTACCAAACAAAAAGCCCAGAATATGCAATTGTTCCAGACTGGATTGGAATATGGTCATCTAACCAGAAAAGGAGGGATAGAATGGTCATTTACAGTATCATTATTCACAGGCAAAGCCCACTCACATATTCAGAACTTTTTCTGTGGCTATAATGTTTAGGAAAAGTTGTTGTCAAGTCCAAATGAAATATACTGGAGCTATCTCACGAAATGATTTTACTTCAAATCTTAAAAATCTTCCATATTTAACTTCCAATTGTCCTTCAAAAATGTTAATACCACGGAAAGACTACTTAATGATTGTCTGTCTCATCATATTTTTCATCTAATTACCTTACACAAGTGTTGTCTTGAGATTTTACACTCAATGAAAAAAGGTACTGGGTTCCAACTTGTGGTAGAAGAATAGCTGCAGCAAAACCAAACAATTAGGATTTTAATTCTCATCAGCCTCTCAATCTGTGTAACTGACAGCTGAAGTTAAGCAAAAAAACTGTCTGTCTACTGCATGGAAATGAGAAATTGAACTCTACAACTATCCCATCCATTTGAACTGCTACATTACTGACAGTTTACAATAATCTTTGGTCTTTCTGGATGTCCAGCTGTTATTGATAAGAAAGCCACCTATATCCTCCTTTTAAAAGAGGATTCTTTTCTCGCTTTGATGAAAACTTTTCTGAACACAAAAAAGACCAACACTGTGAAATTCAAAATTACTTCAAGCAGAGATTCTTCATACAACTATACACAACCACTCTCCCACACCTGTGAAAGATCTAGGATTAAAGAGTCAGTCAAAATAAGGAAAGCCTTACAGAGAGATATCTCTAAATGTCCACAAAAATATAAAGTGGGTATTTCATATCTCCATAAAGCAATTTTAGTCCATACCTATATTTTTAAATCAGCATTTAATTATTAAAGACTGAAGAACAGATAAAATCTTGCAAGTATTTCACCTGAAGGATTTCCAAATCAATTCTTAAGGTACATTGTGGAAAGTATGAATATCCCACTCCCCAGATATTTTTAACACAAACAAAAGTCTTTGCTCCTTTCCCTTTGGAGCACACATGCCAAATTTTCTGCAGTCTGGTGAAGGCTAATGCTGCCACTGCTGTGGTCATTTCAGGTAGTTGTGAATTTTGTCTGGTTGGAGCCATGAATGTATGAAATAAGAGTGAAAGTGAGCCCAACAGGGAATTTAACGCATAAGTTCAGCTATTTCCTATTTTCTATATGCCAAATGAGACAGTAAAAGAAAAAGAACTAATTCTCAATGAATTTTGAAAGGCAAGTAGAACTCACAAGAAGCGCCTTTACAGCATAATAATTTTTGTACTGAGCCTGTGACTTCTGGATGGCCTAAAGGATTTGCTTAGAAAGGCATCCAATCTGGACTTTAAAATTCCTAGTTGTTCCAGCAGTTAATTATCATTACTACTAATATAGAAAAAAAGACCAAAAGAAATAAAAAAAAAAATGGAAAGGAAAAGCAAAAGAAAGAGGAAGAGGAAGAGAGAAAAAGAAGAGGAAGAGAGAAAGAGGAGAAGAGAAAGAGAAAGAGAAGAGAAAGAAAGAGAAAGAGAAAGAGAAAGAGAAAGAGAAAGAGAAAGAGAAAGAGAAAGAGAAAGAGAAAGAGAA
>WYDI02024438.1:20071-30548 GCA_009867235.2 Psittacus erithacus
AGAAAGAGAAAGAGAAAGAGAAAGAGAAAGAGAAAGAGAAAGAGAAAGAGAAAGAGAAAGAGAAAGAGAAAGAGAAAAAGAGAAAGAGAAAGGAAAAATTCTAGCGGTTTGATCTGCTTATGCCTTTGACTGCTAGGAGAGAAGCCCCTACAGTCAGAAATCCTCTTCTCTTTTAGAAACTCATAGTCTGTGATCATGGCAATTTTTGCCAGCTCCTTTACTTTACCAAAGTAATTTTAAAATTATAAAAGGCTAGCATACATATAAGCTACAATATGGGAAGAAAAATCGTATTATCAGGTGAAATTCTGTATTATTACTATGCACTACATGTTAGAGTCTTCACTCAGGTCACTAAAGTCAGTAGGAATTGTTTTTGAGGGAAGCCATACGTATTTGCCAGACCCTGTTTGATAGCAAAAAAATACAGGAACAAAAGCAAGCAGGCAGGAAGGAACCTGGTGATTCATGTATGTATTTAAACTCACGTCATACAGCTGTCACTATGGTATACACAGTCCTGGATTTCTGAACTAAGACATACAAAGGAGAGAAAGCAGAGTGGAAATGATATTATGGATCATATTGACAGCCTGTCTCCTTTGTTTTTTGGTATTCAACAGCAGACAGAAGCTATCTGAAGTAAACTGAATCTCAGTAACAACTATAGGAATAAGATGCATATGGGGATGCTTCTGTCTTACACTAAAATTAATATTTATGTCCTGGATTAGCAAGGATTATCCACAACATAGATTGCTATCCGACCTCAAAGATATTGCTATTAGTAAAATAATTAATCTTTTGGATTTTTTTTTTGCATTCCTTTGACTTCAACATCTCATGCCAATGAGTTCTGCAGAATATAAAAGGTATGGGAAAAGTTTTCATTTGCTAGCCTTCTTTATACTATTCTGTCATTTGCATATGTTGCAAAAAGAATAAATATGGACAACTAATTGACCAAAATTAACAAATACTGTTTCTTGTCCTTCAGTATTTCTCCTTTTGCCTTTTTTAGAAACTGCTACATTTTAAAATATCAATTATTAGACATCTTACTACATCTCTGTTTATTTTTGCAATGTTTCTCAGATATGTCTATTCCTGACCTTTTTAGAGGACAGAAATAGACATGGCAAGATGAGAGCTGAATATGTTGTCCATTATGCGTGGTTTTCATCAGATTATATACTAATAGAGCTGCTATCATCATGGGCTTGAAAATATCCAGTTGCAATCCAAACTGTTATGACTGGGCAGGAAGCAGAAAATACCAGTGTCATGAGAAATTATGTGCAACTGGATTTTGCCAGATTGATTTCTCCCATAAATTATATCAAGATATCTGTTAAGTTTGGATTACTTCTTTTACTACACATCGCTCCAAACTCATCAACGTGGAATTTCTTCTTCACCATAAAAGCTGAGTGAGTAAATCTTTCCTTCCTAAATTGTTCCTATGTATTTCCAATTTAAGTTCTTCTAAATCAGGTTATTTCACGACCGTATTTTGCAACCCTTCATCTTATTAACTGTATTTTCAAAATATATTAACTGTATTTTGCCACCTTTCATCTTATTAACTTATATTTTTGTAAGTACTTAATTACTGTGATAAAGTTCTTTACAATAAGGGGCTTTCAGGCGCCTTCTTACTAAAAGGAGGAACACCTTTTGGCCTGAGATACTGGACTAGTGTTTAAAAAAAAAATTTGTTGTTTTTGTTTTTTTTTTTCCACACCTTTTCTCTTTAACAATAAAACACATCTCTGTGTTTCAGGTCCTTGAAGATACAAGAGGCTTGCTTCTTCCCATCCTCACAGGAATGTCAAAAAGATAATTTTATCAATACATTTAAAAGAGACGTGGATCAACATAACAAAATATATAGCGCTAAGTAGTATATATTGAACCTATATACTTATGGGTTTTTTTTTAATTTTATTTTAATTTATTGTAGCTCAATTACTAAACTATGAAAGAATTTAAACATTTACCATACATCTGCTCAAATTTCACTCAAATGGGAAGAGTGGACAGACATAAATTTTCATTAACGGGTTTGTCTGACTCCATAATTTATAATCACCTCTTTACTTCTGACTTCAGTCAGGATACCTAACATTATTAGAGGGGAATTCAGAGATCTCGGTCATTTGGCTGTGATTTATTTTCCTAACCAAAACATTTACTATCCATCATTCCTCTTTAAGTTTTTTATGAAATATATTTCAGTAACTCAACACTAGATTTGGAAAGGCAAACTGGTTTCTAAAAGAGTATAGCTGGGGGTTCTAAACCAACTAATTCATTTTGAATCAACTATATACCTCTGGAAATCTCTTTTGGTACTACTTGCATCTTCAGTAAAACAACTATTTCTGCAATTGCTGGGTCCATCATTTGTAGTTGATAATTCTATCCAACCAAGCATGGGACAGAACAGGCAGCAGTGTTGTATTCTGCATGTATTCACAGCTCATGAATGAACCTTCTAGGTTCTGGTGACTTAACATTCGGTATCTGATCCATCTTTTCTGCTACTAAGCTCTGACAGTATCTAATCTCCATTACTTTCCACTGATTCATTTTTACAATAATCCTTTCAACACCCATTGTGCTAAGAGTGATGAAAAGAAACTGCGTTAACTTGCTTGTAATCCACCTCTAGCCTGCCTTTATAACACCTCCATGCCTGCAACTGTCTACTCTTTGAAAGCTGTGTTTTACAGCTGTTTGGTGCTAATGCTTATTCTTTTCTGGTTTTGTTTTGTTTCTTGGGGCTTTTTTTAATCTGGTTATTTTTATTTCTCATGAACAAACAGATGGAAAATTTTTATAGTCACTATATGGATATTTTCTGAATTACTTCCCTTACTATACTTTGACATATATACACTTTTACATATATATATATTTATATATATACATATATATACTTTTCCCTTACTATTCTATACTTTAATCAAATCCCTGATTCAGTTATGATAAATGTAAAGAATTCATATGAAATTCAAAAACTTTTTTGTTTCCTGTGTTCACATTTTACTAATTTTAAAATATTCCTTCTGTCATCTTACAGCATTTTAGGTTCTCTTCATTCTCTGAATATCCTGGAATAAATTATATAGTGTTTATTACTAAGTGAATCATGCATACTTATCACCTGAACTAATATATGAGTGATTTCAGGAAAAAAAAAAAACCCACAAGTATTTTTCAGTGCTTATTGCTATGCACTACAAAATTTTAGAATGACAAATCAAATCAAAACAAAAAAATTAAAAAGTGCAGGAAGGGAGCTTCTCTAAATCTCATCTCTTGAAAAGATTTATCACAGTCACATAGGCTTTACCTTCTCTTCACATATAATAAAATAAAACACCTGGGGGGTTTATACAGTGATGATCGAATATAAACATTCTTTAGCGGGTCACCTTCTATAATGTAGACGCACTCTCTGTCAGGAGGATACTTGTTGGGGTAATTGGGAGAAGTGAAGATGCCCCCTTCTGCATATTTTGTCCAAGTTCCACACTGCACTTGTTTCTGTCCTTCGGAAGTAGTTTGCTTTTCTGTGAAATAATTACATTAAGCATTATACAATTAGCTCACAAATTATTTTGTCCCTATGACACTTTGAACTCTCTTAGACAATAAAACAGTTCCTCCTGTCAGTGGCTTCAGCAAGCCACTCTACCAGCAAGCTATTTGCCTTAATGTAGGAATACATCAAAGTCACAAAATCAAGAAAATTTAGAGAATTATGATAAAATACATCAATTCTTTTACATTTGTAGCAGCTTGACTCTATAGTCACCAGACAGAGACAAATGGGGGAATTCCTGTATTCTAGTTCACAGATTTTTTTTTTTCCTTGCTATTTGCTGTAAAATTAATAAATAGCTCTAAGGCCAGGAATCACAGCCCCAACTTTCCTCCTCGTAGATGAATCAGAGAGCAGAGTCAGACCTTCTTGTTCGCTTTCTTCCTGGCCCTGAAACTCTTGCACTCCTTTCTGCACATTGGCAGAGAGCCTGGAGACAAAGTTTTGAGTCTGTTCAGGCTGAAGAAGATGAAGCACCACTTTCTGGGCATCATGCTTTGACAAGTAGGCTAAAATAAGACGGTTTCTTCAGAAGGAAAAATACCTATGTGGTATTAAAAGGAAGTATAGTAGGTTCTAGACCTCATACAGACACCTGAAGAGGACTCTTGTGTTTTGCTGTGAATGAAGTACCTATGTCCAAGGAGCACCCCATTTAAGCCTTTGATGTGCAGATGCGTTGTTTGAGGCTCCCACTTATGATCAATGAAGGGAGACAGGTACCTTCCAACGATGATTTTAACCACCTGAGATCTGCCTTATGCTCTGTAAGCATTTCTCTTTCTTCCTGGTATATATTTAATTTGAGTACGATGCAGTTCCTAATTTCCTGAAATGAATTCAGGCCTACAAGGACTGATCATTCAGACACAAGTTCATACACACACTGTGCTTAGCAGCTTTCCCCACTTGGCTCTCAACACACTTAGAATGCTGGGCTTTAAGAGCATTTTTCTATCCGCACCCTGCATAAATGCACCCATGATACCTAATTTCAAATTTTGAATTCTACTTCAACAAGCTATCTTAAATGTAAATAGCTCAGTGCCCAAACTGGACTTCCCAATATGAAAGCAGCTGTACTGTACAGTTTTAAGATAGATAGAATCAGGCTGAGTCTTTAGTTAGGTCTAACTGTGGAACAGGTCACTAACTTGTTAAAAAAAAAAGTACCACTGGATTTTTGCACATGTACAGGCACACTAATACTCAACACAAATGAACAAAGGACAGACACTAGCAGTAGGTGAGCTACTAAAAATTTCAAGAACTGAATTAACAATTCAAATTCATACTTTGGACTCTAATACAATGTCTGAAAAAAATGTCTCCAGTTCACATACCTGTTCCTTTCTTGGTTGCCCCAGACAAATGTAAGATGATTAGACTTGCTACAACTGAAAAAGAAATATGCATTAAATATCACAGTGTGATAGCACTTGCAATCAAATCAATTGTAAACATCTATCTTAGAAGAATATAAATTAAATAGAACTGCTGAAAAAAAAGTTTCATTTTTATTTGCATCTTAAAATTGCATATTTTATATAAACAAGTTTCTTTGTGATCTGTCCTTGTATGTATTTAACTTTGTAAATGTATTCAAATAAAGAGGAGATCTTTTGGGTTTAAAACAAAATCCCCAGGCACTGATGTTTCTCTCCTTTTTGGTTTTTTTTGGTTTTTTTTTATTTTTTTGGTATTAGAGATAAATGCCTTACCAATATTTATTTATATAATCATAGCTTGGGAATAACAGAAAAGTGGCTGCTTTTAACAGACATAGGCCTCCTAAGTTTCAGTGCCACTGGACTCACTAACGTCTCTCACTACGGCATAATAAAATTTGAAAATGAGTGCTGGGAGTAAGAAAGAAGTGAGGGGTTGGGTTCTTCACATCTATCAAAGCATTTTCAAATCCCCAGTGAAGTAAATCATTGTGTGTGCTTAACAGTCTCATTAATCTAGTTTGTTTGAGTTTTCAAGAGGGTGTTGCTTTGTGCTGCAGGGAATCCACAGCCCATTTTGCAGAGAAATCTCCTATCTCTAACCATGAAAGGATAGCTACGCATCTTGGGAACAAATGTAACCTTTCTGAGATGGGCTTCAACCTGGACATAATTCCTGAGTTTCTGGGAGTTTCTGAATAAAACTTTTTAACTAGGAAAGGCTAAGAGACAAACAGGCCAGTCACAACGAGACTGCTTTGGAAAATCAAAGTCACTTAGCTAGCTATCTGATGAATCACGCACTGATTATAGCGTTTTCTTGTCATCACCCATATCTTCTTTGGCATTTGTGGAGAAAGTAGAATAGCAAAAGCATAACAGAATAGATCCGTAAGTTCTTGGAGTGCTTGGGATTTTGACCCTAGCTAGTTTGGCTATAAGCCCAGACATACTGAAGTTAAAGTGGAAATGAAGTTGTGTGTTTATTGCAAGCATTTTGGATTGATCAGCTGCCATTTGTACTGTTAACTATGATGAGGAATTGATGGACCTGTGGTCTTTAACAAAGGTAATCAAATGGCATACTTCCCTCTTCTTACCCCCAAGACACACCAAAAGTCACCATGGGCTAGCAACTAGCTACCTGCATGACCCTTTCAAAGATGGTACATTCATGATTTTCAGCTTTTACCCTGCAAATTGTATGCAATTTTTATCCCAAAGGAAGCCAGTGTCCACATTTCCAGTATTCTGAGAGCACTGGGATCTCTATTTCTATGCCTTTGACCTGTCCCATATAACAGAGGGTTTGAGGCATGGATAATGGCTATCTTATTAAGCAGGGAAAGGCTTTAGTTCTGGGAAAATGAAGACTTGGCAGCATATTCACTATTTTTTGGTCAGGCTCACAGCCCCTGTGTCTTTTTGAATCCCTCAGCTAACAGAGACGGATGTTGGCAGAGCTGGTAGTTAAAAAATTCTGTGTTGCAGACATTCAGTGAGAACACTACATCTTCTGCTTGGATCTGAATGCTGCCCAGTCATTCATGCCCTTACTCTCCTCAGGGGTGGATTCTGGAAATATGTCCTAGCTGGAACTCTCCCCACCAGCTGTGTCAAAATCTTAAGGCAATGCATGATTCACCCATTTTAGAAGTTACTCATTTACTTCAGCTGTGTTTCATGCAGTGAACATACTGCATCTATGCCTGCAACCCTCATCAGTCAGAACCTAATTTCTCAATAGTATAAGGCGGTTTGGTGTTAGAATATGGAACCAGCTGATGATGTTCTTCCTGCCCATAAATTTATGGGAGCTAGAACAGGGCGCACAGCCACAGTAGCCAAACAAAGCCCACATGAGAAATATTCCTTCTTATGCAATGAATTACAACTCATATCTGATTCTTACAGGTTCATTTCAAACACCTTTACCTATTAGTTCTCCCACCTTTTTCTATATGGAAAAAAAAAATAAATTAGAGGAGAGAGCTGGTCCAAGTCACAGATATACTGTTACCGAGATGATAGAAAAAACACAGGTCTTTTCAATTCCAGCTGTAACCACTAGAAAGGATGCTTCCAAGTCACAGAGCGATGTTATTCCAAACCAGGGAGCTAGCTTGCGTATCATCATGTCAGTACTGATCATTAATAAGGAGTCAAAATAATCTTGATAATAAAATCTATTAGATGAGACTAAGACATTAGTTTTTTTCTGGACATATAATATCTAACATTTGGATAGATGAAATTAAATACTTTTCCCATATTTCAATAAGAGAGAAAGCTTTCTGATTTAGTGGCATTAACAGCAGCATCACCAAAATCTGTGTATTGCCAGAAAGCAATTAAAATGCCAGGCCTTATGGGAAACAGATAACACAGTATTTTTTACTTAAGGCAAGGCAGGCCCTTTTATTCTGTGACCTCTTGTCTTTCTCAAGCCACAGGAAAAGAACAGTGCTTCTCACAGAAAAGGAGGAAAAAAAAAAAAAAAGGACCCCAAAGAGACCAACCATGCAATCTTTCACTCACTGAAAACTATCACTTGGGAAGCTTTGACAGTACAGCAACAATATTGTGATTGTTTGGGTTAGGGAATTATTTTAAAGAAGTTTCCATTAAATTTCTCATTGCATTCTCACTTGTCTTCCTCCTCCCCCTTTTTTTTCCTAATCATGGGTGTAATTATTATCATGCTTTCTAGTTCCACACTAATTACGCATCTTTGCATCTTTTTGGATCTGTGCGCTTTTCCATTACACATTAAGAGATTTACCTCTTGGCCAGGCAGCTTTTTTGGAAGCTGCGACTTGGCATAGACAGGACTTAGCATAGGATAGAGTTGTTGGACAAGCACTACCTGGCCACAGAGCTGCTGTTGTACAGGTGTGGGCACACACACAGGTGCCGGAAGGAACCGTGGCCAGCCAACCCCCTTCAGCAGAGTGGAGTCTCCAAAACTGAGGCGGGAGAGGGGGTCCCATCCAAGCAGCGCGGGGCCCCCGGGGGTCTTCGACGAATGACTGTTAACATTTCGACGCTTCTCCGCTTCTCCTGGAGGATTTCGCCCCGGGCGGCTGCATCCTCCCCGTCAGGATCCGTGATGCGGGATCCGTGCCCGCCGTTGCCGCCCCCGCCGCGCCACTCGGCGCTGCCCCGCTCCCACTCGCCCCATGCCAGCCGGTTCGAAATCCGGCTACGGCTGCACCGCACAGCAGCGGACGGCGGGGGCCGTTCTCCCTCTCTCCCGCCGTAATGCTGAAAGACATCAGGCACGTCGCGCCCCGATGGACCCCCCATCCTGCGGGAGCTTGCCCCCCGCCCCACTGCACTGACAGACATCGGCTCCCTCCCGCTGCACCGCAAGGCGGTGGGGAAGGGGTACTGCCTTTGCGGGGGGGAGTCTACCCCCACGCCGCGGAGGTCTAAGCGTCCCGCTACGCTAGTTGTGGAGGCAGCGCAGGGCAGGAGCCCGAGCGCAGCGGCGGAGCTCGGCCGGGGGAGGGCGGGAAGAGGGGCATACTCACTGTGAAAGAAGCTGCGCCCATGGGTCATGTCTGTGCCTTACACAACGGGCTTCGGTCTCCACTAATTCCATTTAGATACGGGAGGACTTCCAGTGGCGGAAAGAGGATGGAAGTAGGAAAAGAAGAAATAATACTAATTAAAAAATCCCTAAGCCCACACACAGCAGAGCGGAGCAGCCTTTCCTCTCCTTCGCTCTTCCTCACCGCCTTCAAATAATCACCGCCGGCTCAATCCCATAGCACCCGAGCTCTCATCAGCACCACCATGAGCGTTGCATCGCGGCGGCGGCGGGCACGGCGGCGGCGGCGGCCCGCGCATCCAGGTGCCGGCGGGCGGCGGCGGCAGAGGGGCGAGCCGAGCCCCTAGTCACCAGTTTCATACAAAACCAAAAGCAGATCGAAGCATTTCCTGCAGGACTCCGAGCCCAGCGACTTCCAGCCTTTCGGCTTCTTTTGATGCATTGAAGAAGGGATTAATGGGTCCGTCATCAGCTCCTGTGCTTGCTCCTCTGAAGGGGTGGGGGCGGGCAGGAGGGAACTCAAAGAGGCGGGGTGGGGGGAAGCGCGATTTACCAAATAGGGGATTTAGTCATATTTGTGCGCAATGTGATCCTTATTAGAGAAGAAATCCTTTAAAATCGAACAAATCCATTTTTGCAAAACCTTCTCCCTGCGCGTAGCATAGTATCAAGTGGTAGCAGCGGCAAGAGGCTGAAAACACATTGCACCGTTTGAAATCCTCTCGGGAACTAATGGAGCGAAATAGAGGTGGATGAGAATAGAGAGATGTCCCCTCACTTCTCCAGTCCAGGGTGAGAAGCAGAAGAAAACCCTGGAGACTCTTGCGTTCGTTCAGTGCAGGGGCAGGAGAAGGGAAAGGGCGGGAGAGTGGCAGTGGTGGGGAAAGAATGATTTCAAAACTGCGAAAGAATGAGTAACGAGAGGGACCGTTTCCCCTCCCCTAATCAGTTCGTGGATCAGCCAAAATGCTCATGAATTCCTCCTTGAACTGCACCTGCCAAAGGGAAATTGAAAAGATTTTCCCCCTTGAGTGGCGACTTCTCCATTTACACACGCACGCACAGACACGCACACACACGCGCGCGCAGAAAAGGAAGCAATAAAAGTTTAGCTGCTAATCCTCCGGCCGCAGATACAATGATTGCCTCTTCCAATCAGCCCAGACACGGCAGCAGAATCTCTCCTTTCTCTCCCCCCTCCCTTTCTCAAGCTTATCTTCCTCCTCGGCTACATCCCACTTCAAACACCCACCCCTTTAGCGAGATTGCGGAGGGATATGGGCCAGGGCGGGAAGAGGGAGAGTGGAGTATGGAAAACGTGTCGAGTACTGGTAGAAACTGAAATGATCTCAGCGAAAAAAAAAAAAAAAAAAAAAAAAAAACGAGAAGAGGGGGAACGGACGGACGGAAAGGGCAGGATCCCCTCTTGGCCCCGGAAGCCGGCCCTGCAGCGGTGCGGCAGCCGGCAGCTGCCTCCCGGTCCCCCATGGCCCCATGGCCCCACGGCCCCGGCACGGGAAGGGGGAGAGCGGCGAGGACGGGCAGGGGGAGAGACGCGCCGCTGGGCCGGTGGGGAGGGCCGGGAGGGAGGGAAGATTCGTGACACAAAAGTGCGAGGGGAGCAGGATGGAATTCTCCGGCCCCCCTGCGCCGCTGCTCCGGCGCCAAGGTGAGGGAAGAGCAGGGCGGGCGAGCCGCCCCCCCTCCGGGAACTGTGGACACAGCCGGGAGTCCGGCGGATCACCCAGACCCTTCCTTGGCTCCCCACGCCGCAGCCGGCACCCCGGGGCAGGGAAGCCTGCGCTCCTCGTCACCCGCACCTGATGCGCACGCCTTTCGCTACGAACAAAGTGCGCCTCTAACCGG